>JBBMJM010028541.1:5174-18561 GCA_037832705.1 Centriscus cristatus
AAGGTGTTCTCTGTCAGGGATGACATGTCCTCCATTAAATGACACTTGTGAAGACACAGCAGCACTCAAAGGCCACTCAGGTCCCACCTCAGTTTGTGTGCACACAGGGGGAACCTCCTTGGATTCTATGTTGAAACACAACATTAAGCTACTGTTTCTGCAGTTTCACCAGCTGCAGGATACACGAGGATGGATGTTCGTGACCATCAGGGGTCCAGGTCTTATCAGTGACGCCATGTACACGTCATAAACAATGACTTCAACCTCAGAACAGCAAAGTAACGCATCGACTGAGCTATGAACAAATAGCTACATGAAAGTGTTTTATACCAACCAAAGAGTTTCGTCCCTTCACTTGAAAGTCGCTCAATGCACACGCGTTTGAATCAGGTTTAAAAACACGAACACCACCATCATGGACACCTCCACCCAGGGAGCGACCGAACCCACATGACGGAAACTTCCCCTCTCGAACGGGGTCAGCTGGAGCAACCAGCGGCGAGACCGCCCTGACTGGATGAGTGTGGTTCTCATGTCAGCAGGACGTTAAGAAGTAAAACTACTCTTACCCGCAGTTCACGTCCGCTGAAGGTTGAAGTCGGCGCCGAAGTTTCCCAGCAAACTTCCAGTTCGGCTGTCAGCGGCTCCTCCGAGTCTGCTCCCGAGCGGCCATCGTCACAGATGCATCATGGGGAATGTAGTTGTCTGTGCCTGTTTACCTCTGGCAGACAAGCACAGACAACTACAGACGACTCTATTTTGATGTTATATTATTTTATATATATATATATTTCCATATATTGTTCTTGTTGTAATTGAATTGAGAAAACCCAGGTTCAATCCCACATTTGTTTTTCTTTCAGAAGTGAAATTTCAACAAAAAAAATATGATTACATATTACATATATAAATCATATATAAGCTGCCCCATGGCAGGACACATTTATTGAGCAACCGCACACACACACACAGAATCCAGTGATGTGTGGTTCTCTGTCTACCTCTTGTGGTAGGAAAAGAAAACACTTAAAGCTCTCACATTCAAAAATACACTTAAAGTAATTAAGTATATAATATAATAAAGTAATTATATATAGGTGTGTGTGTGTGTGTGAGAGAGAGAAAGAGAGAGAGAGATTACCTCCATGAACATGACTTCCATGAAATAGACATTTCAGGGCAGTTTTGTTATTTATTCCTCAAGTTTATAGACGGCTTACAGAATAATATCAAGTGTGACAAATATGCAAGGCGAGGAACCTGTAATATGGTCAAACATTCCAGAACATATTACACGCAAGCTACATTCTTGCTCACCAATTATTCATCATGTTTCGATGTGTGTGGCACATGGACCGTACCTATTTCAAAGGAGGTTTATCAGGGTACCTGTCCTCAGTGCAGCTCAAACAGACCAGAGTGGACAGCCATCACTGCAGCATGTCTGTGTCTTCCGTTTGGGAGCGATGATTAATAATTTACCTCAAACTCCATTGAGCCAATGAGCTAGTGGTCTGCACCAGGCCACTTCCTCTCCCAAGGACAATGGAGCCATTTCCTGTAGGCTGAGACCAGAAAACAGGCCAGTATTGTAAGGGAAGGAGGTCATATTCATGTCCTGAAAGACATGAATATCTGGATCTGGTTCGGACTGTGACGTTTGCAAGCTGTTGGTAGGGAGGTTACAAGGTGAGAGACCCCATGGCGACACTATATCCAGATACTTTATTTGAAGCTGAATTTGAGTTCAGGAAGAACTCTGTTATTTTCTTTCATATGAACATAAATGAAATAAATTCAGCAGGTGTGATTTATGGTTGCCAGAAAGACAGAATGACCCGTTGTCTCATGAATCCCTCTTCTAATTCCTGGGACCGCTGTGGTCACAACGTCTCCATTCATGCCACTGCAGCCATGTCGGCATGTCGGAGGGTTCAAACAGATAAGAGAGGTCCAGTGTTGAACATGTGCACAAACACATACGTGACAATAAAGGAATTTACTATGTCATGTTCTGTCATACGTATAAGATCAAGTTTGACTGAATGAAAATGAATGATGCCCCATTGTCCAATAGACATCCAGCACCTCAAGTCGTGCATGAAAAGTGTCAATCAGGCCTGGAGCTGTTTTTAAAAAGAGGGCTGTCAGCTCGGACGTTCACTCAGACAAATATAATGTCCTATATATCGAGCAGCAACCCAACATGCCTTGTCCTTGTTTGTCCCTGTGTCTTTTATCCTGGAGGGTCCAGATGATGATTATCCCAGAGGCAACATAGGGACGTTTGACCTGAGGCAGGATGTATCCTGACCTGTCTTTGATAAGGAGTGTTTGACACAAACACTTTGACAAGCTCCTCTGCACGCTTTGTTGCTGTTCAGACAGTAAAAGAGGACATTTTTCTTCTTGTTTTGTCATTTTTTTCCCTGAAAGTGATAATGGACTTCCATCTGCAGTGCATTGTGGGTGAGGATGTTGGAGCAGTGTTCACAGAGACAGACTGAAATAGGTGACCAATCCAGAGCATGTTTTCAAGGAGCAGTTGAGAGGAAAGAAGAGGAGGAAACTCAGGAAACTTTAATGTGTGGACCTAGAGGTGCTGTACATCTAAGTCTGTTGTGGCTAGAAGAATCACTGGAGCCAGTTGACACTTCATATATATATATATATATATATATATACATACATACATACATACATACACACACACACACACACACACACACACACACACACTGTAATATATATATGAAGAAGTCATGTTCTGTCGTTGTTGGTAGTAAAGATTAGCAAAGATTGGTAGTTCTTGTGTCAGAAAACAGTCAGACAGACACGATGACTCATGTTCTCGTTTGCAAATCAAGGTGTGGTCACTTGTCTCAGGTGCTCCAAGCCTCAGAGTTCATGGACAATACACAGGGAAATACAGAACTGGACAAACTATGTGATCAGCAGCCTTTTTATATATGTCAGTGTACATTGCCAACAGCATTTTCACGTTTTGTTACTTGAAAGTACTTATTTTTCTTTCTGCTTACGACCATTTTAAACAGGTGGCAGCTGCTACTAGCCTGAAGCTAGCTGCTGCTGGTCGCGAGCTGTGTGCTCGCGGCAGCAGGGTGGGGTCGCTGTGAGGGGGCGGAGTCAGCGCTGAGGTGACGCTTCTTTTACTCACTTTGTTCAGAGGACAGTCGGCCAGCAGAGCGGGGAGAAGAGTGGGAGAACAGAGACAAGTGTCCCGTCCCGACGGAAAACAACTCTCTCCTGGAATAAAGTTGTACGCCTCCGTGGGTTTCGACAGGTAAGGTCGACGATGTGAACGACCAAGTTTCGTTTCCTCCAACAGTTTCCAAACTGCTCTTCGTGTTTGACGTGTTCTTTTCCACTCGTCGCAGATTCCGTTACGTGGCTTCTTACACACGCGTTTGTGTGTGCGGAGTCGCGCAATGTTATCTCAGTTTTTGGATTTTTTTTTGTGTCGTTGTTGGTTTGTCGTCTACCTGAGTGCACAAACTGCTTTGTATTCGCTCATTTCCGCATGCCGCGACCTGCCTGCTGCCTCAAACGCCCGCAGGGTCGGACTGTGAACTCAGCAACCGCCGAAAGTTTCCTGCGAAACTCTCCATTTTTTTTTACCGCCGAAGCCGCCCTCCGCCGCTTTTATCCACGATAGACGCACGGGACCATAAACGGTATCGATCGCAACGTGACGTCACGTCAGTGGCTCCCTCACTGATAGCGCGCGCACGTCTGTGCTTGCGCGTGCGGGCGAGGCAGGTGAAAAGCTGTCACTTCCCACAATCACTTTAATACAATACGTGGACATCATGACAATAATGTCGTAGTAAAATCCTACTCTATGGCCTTCTGAAATGCTGACAGGACAACGTCGCCCCATTTATGGCTCCGGCCGAGTTATCGATTAATCTGGGAGAGTAAGTGATCGATGAGTTTATGAAATGACCCCCTGTGTCGTTGATAATGTCATTTGAGCTGGTTCAGACAAGTTGGTAACTTGCTGCTTTTCGTAGGAAGCTGTAAACAGACTTTCTTTGACCTGTGAATATCCCTATTGTTACAGCATTTTAAAGACCAATTTTCAAAGTATGTTGTCGTTGTTTCGAGCCTTCTGGACAGTGATGACCAAATAGTGTATGATCTCATTGTCTTTGCAGATGCCCGGCTCATGACACGATAGCAGTTTCCCAGTTGTCCTTGGTGACCTAATGTGATTTCCTGTGTAAATCCATTGAAATCATTGTATAATTGATTTCCTTCTTTTCCACGTTTTCTGTATGGTGTGTTCCTAAATTCAAACATCTGTTGATGTGAAGTACCGTGGACCATCATTATGCAGCCTTTGATCATCCAAACGGAGCCCGTCTTGCGGTGTGTAACTCTTGACTATTATTAGCCCGTTCTCTTCTTGTCAGAATTTGCAAACCATCACAAAGCACCGAGGGCAGCTTTGAGCAAGTTTGTGGCACGCAGCCGAGATCAGAAGCGACGTGTGTCACGATGAAAAGCACATTATTCTCTGCCAGCTCTGAGCTTTCTTTGCCATCAAAGTGGTGCGGCTGCGGACAGCTCAGCAACCTAATCTGGTCCTGTCTGCCCATCGGGAGGAGGGCGGTGGGGCAGCAGGGTGTGGGGTGACCGACTGTAGATTTCACAGATACTGCTGTGGAAGCATGGTGATAATCTCCCCCCCTCCTGCTTAATTCCCTGATACTGGCCTACATTATCAGAGCAAGAGGCCAGGAGATCCTTCCATTTATAACTAGGTCTACACTTTGCAGAGGGGATTACTGTATGGTATAGTATAGTACAGTGTTTCCTTCGGGTTTCTTGTGTGGATGCACTGCCCCCTGTCTCTGTGCAGTGGTGGCTGACCAAATACTTTCCACGGTCTCGTGCACGCGCCTGTGACCTGCTCTGTGTTTGCATATCACCTTGCCTCTGTTACCATAGAGAAGGAACTCGGAGAGATTACGTTTCCCTGCCCGGTGGTGAGACGCCATCGAAGTCTACTGGAGGGTTAACTTGTAGGGGTGTAAAAAATACTTCATCAGACAGTGTCATTGTAGATTGGGGAGTTATTTTATTTTCCCCTCCTCCAGACACCCGTTCATTATAATTATTTCCAACCAGAGCATGCATACCACAGGAAAAAGTCACGCAGTTTTAAGTCGTTCACAGTTAGTCATGTGACTTCCGCTTTAAACTGCAAAAGCGAACCGAGACGAGTGCAACTAAACACATTTTCAATCAGAGCGGCAGATCTCACTGAGTCTAAACACTCGCTGGGATTCATTATTTACTGTGGAGACTCCACTGGGTTGGATCCTGGACAAGAAAATGTTAGATATGTTTAAAAAAAGCCCCTTTGTGTTTTGTAGCTGTTAAGTAATTTTCAGCGACTGAAAGCGCTGCCCACCACTCCCACACATCAGACTCCCAGCGCTAGAAATAGCTGAGTCCTGCTGTTTTCTTCATGAATACATAACTGTTTATTTCTTTCATGATGAGCTATGATTCCAAGCAGCAGGGAGGGAGTGAACTAGATTCCTGCACTGACTCAACAGACAAATGTTTCACAGTTGGATGATTTATCTTCTCAGCACAGTGACTCCGATGAGTCCTGTGGTGTCTGTTTTTTTTTCCCCTCCTCCTCCTCCTCCACATCCCTTAATTACAAGATGGAGGGACGAGAGGACAGAGAGGGTGCGGTTGAAACAAAGCAAATCCTGAGCAGAGCTCGACTTGTTCGACATGAGGAGAAACAGCTACATTCCAAGGGAAGTATCAGTACTTTTATTTACTAAGGCTTGAAAATGCCGTGTAGGAAGCGTGACTTTTTTTTTTTTTTTTTGCAGAATACCAGTCAACTTTCAAATTATTTATTCAGTATTGTGGTTTCATACCGAAGAGCGAGCTGCACTTGAAGCTGTCAGCTGAACATGTTCCAGAGGGTTTGCGTCTTTGCATCTCTGCCTGTTTCATTTGCCTTACTCTCCCCACGCTGCCCCCCGCAGCTCTCCCCCCCTCAGCTCCCCCCGTGCTTCTAAACTCCCTTAAAAATTAATCATGTGTCACGTCGCCTCAGTGCTTTAGCTGCACACTGATGCATAGCAGTGACACTTCAAACCAAACTACTTGGCAGGCCTGAAACAGGTCTTTGGCCCCAAAACTTGGCGCACCACCACACGTTTGAGCCTTTTTCGTTGCGTCCAGTGGGGTCACTTGAGAACCGGCTTTGCTTTTCACTGTGACAGCAGTCAATGGGACAATGGTGCCACTCTCTTTCCCCTCTACCCCAACTGAAGAAACACAGAGGCTCTGTGTGCTGTATTAGAGTCTCTGAGAGTTCATCCTCTTTCCTTCTGACCTTCAGCCCAGCAGCAGAAAGGGGGGGCACGTCCTCAAGTCCAAAGACAAAATCCGTGCCTCCTCTTCCTCCTTAAAACGAGTGGCTGTGCATTGGTGTGTGTGTGTGTATTAGTTAAATTAAATACACAAGGCCTTCTCACCCTCCTCTCACATTGTTGTTTTTTTTACGCTGACGACCACCATGGGAATCCTGTATTTCTCCCCATGTTGGAAATGTGTTGGAGCATTCTGAGAACTTTGCTGTTGTACCCGCATTGTGAATGAGGATTTATTGCCACGCAGTGTGTACTCCCCCTTTTTACTCATTCTCTGATCCTTTATCAGCTTCATGTAATCTGATCCTACTTGGCATTCAGGAACCTCCTCCAAGGCAGCATGTTTCCTTTGCTTCAACAGAGATCCCAGAGTAGACATCCCCACACTAGTACCCATTAGTTTACAGCCCCCCAACAGCATCCACTGGTCTAATTTCACTCATTCAAGTAGCTGCAGTGAATCACCTGACACAGCCCGAGTCATTGTCCCTTCTGCTGCTCATTTGATATTTATTGGCGTGCTGGCTGTCGTCGACTCTGTTGCTGGGAACGTTTCCAGATCAACCCAAGAAGGAGACCCAAGTATGCTGTGCTATATCTGCCACTTTTGGACAAATAGAATTTGCGTGTTGCACAACTGGACCGGCAGCTTGTCAGTTTCTGTTCTTTGTCTGTGGGTTCTTGGCAAACAATGCCCCTCTGGTGTGGACCCTATCATCTTTCTGTGACAGTCGATTGACGAACGATCTCTGAGTGAATGTTTATGTGAACATCGTGACGACAGTCTGCGTTCTGGAGTTTGTTCTCGCTGTGACTCATCCTACATTTAGTGAAACTACAGCTTCTGCTAATAAACATCCCCCCTTGCGTGCAGCGTTGGTGAATCAGATAGTGTTTGACCACCACTTCCTGTCACCCACCACAGTAAATCCATTAGCTGCGCACCACTTCACATCCTGCCATATTGATTCATGACCAACAAATATCCAGTTAACCCTGCTGCCTCCACGCCAGCGCTGGAGCTGTCATTGTTGGGGGGGGTCTTGGAGTGGGGATTGTAACATTTGGGGTGTTTTGGTGTCCTCTTCCCAGGACTGCTGAACCCCCAACTCCATGGAGAGTGGCTGCAGCGAGCCTGTCTGCTGGGGGAGGGGGGGTGCTCAGCTGGCTGCTCTGTCCATTTAGTGCGTCTGGGGGTTTGCGCGGTGTCTTGTTTAAGTCATCTGGGACACAGTTGATAGCAACTGTTGACACGAACGTGACGGAGCGTGTGCGTGTCTGGAGCCAGTCGGTTCGTCATATACTTGATCTGTTTCTGTGCAGATGGTGCAGGAAGCTTTACAGATGTGTAGTAACATAATCTGCTTTATTCGCATGTCAGCCTAAACATGACATGGGCAAGCCTGTTAGAAATCAGAGAAACCCACCCCACCCCCCCGATGAGGTTACATTTCCACAACAGAAACATAATCTTCTCTTCCACATGAGAATGTACTGTTAGCATTAGCACTGTGATGATTCTCTGGGGGGCGCTAAATGATGTAATCCATGGCACATTGTCACAAATCCTTGTACAATGATCATTTGTCACACCTGCTCTGTGTGTGTTTTAAGTTGCTATATCCAAATACACCAAAGTAGCCCAATGTAGTAGGATTGTGTACTTTCATTCATGGTGTGTTTACCAACTTCTTTACATAATGAGAGCGACGTGATGCCCAACGTTTGACAACAGACCTGTAAACACCCTGTAAGTCTGACAGCGGCGGTATGGTGACAGGTACGATGGCACATGTTTGCCAAACAAGCACCAGGGTGGAGAAAAACAAGTCACTGCAAACGCACATGAACCGCCCAGGAATATGACATATCCCCCCCACCCCCCTCCCGGGGGCCTCTTCCTGACCAGATTCTTTGCTGTTGTGTAAAGTCAAAGTCAAACTGTCTTTGAGCTGTGCTCTTCAAATGGAGGATCGAACGATTGTTGGGAGGATTCTTGGAGAAGAATCTCCAGTTTGTCCCCTTCAGCCCTTCCAGCTTTTACTCCGCCTCACACACACACAACCACTGATACCACACCTTACTAAGAGCTTGTCACTGCTGGGGAGACACTCCCTGTCTGCAGGCCTGGAGCAGAAGGAGTGATGTGATCCAATCCCGTAGTCCTTCTTACTCATCCGTGTGCCCCCCGACGTGTCCTCACAGTGCCCGTAAGAGTCACTGACTGATGAGCAAGTCAGTGAGTTTGTTGTGCACCGAGTTATGTGTCTGCACCTGAACACGTCACCGATTTGAAAATGCTATGTTTATGGGGAATGTCACGCCCATGTTGGAGCTGGGGGGTGGGTGGGTGGGGGTGGTGCTGCCGTTCACTGATGACATTCGTTGAACATACCACTGGTTTTACTGTGCAGCTTAAAGTTCACGAAGGTTGATGGTGCTGAACAAGAGTGGGCGTCTTCTTGAGAACACAGATGTGTTATGAAGATTACATGGGGAGGTGCAGTGAGAGGAGGAATTACTCATTAACGGGAGGAGAACAAAGTTCTATCAGACGTGCACATACAGTTGTAGACCAAAATATGACTTTGCAGTCATAAAGGTTGGGATGGCAGCCCAAAATATCCTCAGCCCAAAGTTCATCCCCACCAGACTGGATTGAAAACAAGATAAATTGCCTCATATGAGCAGACGCTGGCGCTAATTCATGATGGGAGGAAGAGAGGGGGCCGTGGGTCCACTATGACCCCATCCGACTGAGCTGACACCTGATGTCTGAAACGTTTCTTTGGGCCAAGAGCAAAACAAGAAATTCGTAGAGAGCCTGAGAGGGCACGGTCCTTATCAGCAGGTGGGGGAGTGCTGCGTCAGACATCAGATGGACCAGCAGCAGATAAGTCACACAGCAGCTCCTATGCAGCGTTGTCGTTACCGAGGCGATATGCAGGGCGTGTCGCAGCATTGCAACGGTTTGCTGAACCCGCTGCCTCGCCCAGGAAAACAAAGACTACACAAACACCCCTGAATTTACAGGGACCAGGACCGTGGTGCTGCTGCTGAGTGCAGGCTGAAGGTCCGCGTCCTGCTGTTTAAGGTCTCTGGGAATCCAGTGCTGGTAGACAAAAGGACTTTCAGCCAGTTTACCCCTCAGTCAGTCAACATGCACCGTTGTGGACAAACCGGCTGGTATTTTCCCCGGGGGCCGCACCTTTACAAGTAGCAGAGGTATGGAGGCTGTAGTTTCTGTCAGGCCTGTGAGTCACTGCGTTCATTCTGTGGAAAGCAGCATGTCGCTGCAGGTACGGACGGTGTGAACGGGGTTTGGACCTGCAGCATCTTCAGCCTGAGACGCCCCGGGCTGTAGCCCACACAGGAAGATTCTTTTTAAAGGAGAACAAGTTGACATGAGCGTATTCTGACCACATTATAAATATTCCGAGGCACACGGCCACAGAGGCGTGCACGCTGTTCCTTCACTATACAAATGTTTATGTCCCGGCAGGAGCTGCAGTGATGCCCACCCACTCACAGGCACACAAGTCACAATAGCACACATCCTGTACCATGGCTGAGGGGAGTGGACGTAGGCGGGGCCAGCTCAGGCACTGAAACGGCCTCGTGCAAAGCCATGGGGCAAAGGGTGGGTCGGAGTGTTCACCAAGAATCATGAATCACCAGTGGGAGGCAGGTGTGGAGCTGCTGACCTCTGCTCCCCTGATTGTTTCTACTTTGTTTACCTCGTCCCAATGACCTCTGGGTCTCTGGCTCTCATATTGAACTAGAAAATACAAAGTCCTTCTGACTTTGGTCCTTCTCTTGGAGTGAATTCATTCCAATTCTAGTACATCTACTTGTCGTAGTTATGAATTCAAACAAACGGTCAGTTGTGCAGGTCTGTAAGTCGAAGTGCAAACACAGCGATGGTGTTTACGGTTCGTTCTGTGCCAGCACCGTCTGCTTTCATTAGTTGTAAACACAGAAGTAGAGCTGCTTATGAAACGGAAACACAAGCAATTGTTGGAACACGTCAAAACCTGTTGAACACAAAAGCACCGTGCACACAGCAACGAGCGCAGCGACGCACCTGTCAATCATCAACACTGAGCAGCACAGTCGCTGTATTGTCCTGCTGGTCATGTGACATGGGGCAGTTTTTTATTTGTCTCTCTGTTTGATGATATTCCTGCTGCGGAGATGTTCAAAGTTTTCCCAAAGCAGGAGGAACATTTGAAGATAAGAATCAGGTTCATTGAAGGAACATTCCTGTGTCAAAGCTGGTTCGTAGTGTCGTCCACATGTCGTGGAAATCCTGATGTCTTTTGATGCCCAGAAGGGTGGTGTGATAACACGCAATAATGAGCATGAGAAAGGTGCATTGTAATGGTCTCTCAGGCGAAGGTCACACTGTTCTCACAAGGTATGCACCCCCCTAAGAAGATACAATGTAGGACAGAGCTCTGTTGTTTGTTATCCAGGTGTAGGTTCAAAACAAGCTGAGGCCCAAACATCCTTCACGTTCATGAGACTGACTGTCCCCCATGAGTCCAGCTATGTAAAGGATTGGAACAAAGCTCTGTGGGGTGTAAGTCAGAAGTCCAACAACCTATGTGTCAGTTAGATAATCTAGGGTTGAAGGGTTAATGATGCACACACACACACACACACACACGGTGGTGAGCAGGGAGGGTTGAATAGCTGCCTCGGTGCAGAGCATGAGTCAACTCGCTTCAGCACTTTCACCCTGCTCAGCTCCAAACCAGCTGAGCAGGTTCCTCATTGCCACGTGTCAGCAGTAGGCTGCTCCCATGGCTGCATGGGCGGAGGCGAGGTGAAAGGTCACCTAGACCGGCGAGCATTCTTCACTTGCAGCTGGCTGTAAGTGCGCTGTGCCTCGCTCCCCTATGAGACACTGCTGCTGCTCTCTGGCATTTTTAGGTCAGGCGGGGGGGGGGGCGTGTCATGTCACTTAAAACTGAACGACAGTCGGTTCAGTTAGAGCAGGGGATATAGATAGGACCTACCCG
Source organism: Centriscus cristatus (assembly GCA_037832705.1). Lineage (NCBI taxonomy): Eukaryota > Metazoa > Chordata > Actinopteri > Syngnathiformes > Centriscidae > Centriscus > Centriscus cristatus. Next base: position 16,627 of record JBBMJM010028541.1, read on the forward strand.
GTCCTATCCTGCAGGTTTTAGAGGTCGCCCTGCTCCTACACACCTGAATCAATGGGGATGCTGATTGGACCGGTTTGGACACCGGGATCTGTCTGGAACACGTGAGGACGTGGTAGTCACAGCCAACGAGCCCTGACTGTGTGTGTGTTTGTTTGTTTTCAGGTTCGCTGCGTGTTTGGTTTGATTGCAGGAGGCGAGGATATCAATACAGAGTGAGTGTTCACAGTTTGATGTAATACTACTTGTTTCTGTGATGTTTGCACACTGTCAAGTTGTCCTGCAGGAACCTTTGATCTTCCTCCTTTTGTTTCCACGTGTTCATGTTGAAGTCACCTGTGACTGTACACGTAAATGTAAAAGCCCCCAGTCACACTCTTCTCCTGCCCGGCAGTGTGTGAGTCTGAGCACAGCGTGATGAGGGTGGCAGAGTGGCAGGAGACCATGTACGGGTTGGACTCAGGAATCCAGTCTGGGGCGAACACAGTCAGGGACGACGACGGCGAGTTCACCAAACACTACACTGTGACCACCACGGTGACGTCGGAAGGTCCCGGTAAGAACACGCATACACGAGCATCGCCTGTCCCTGACGTCAGTGTTTGGTCTCATCATCGTAACGTCACATTCTGACAGACTTGGATTCCCAGTACGCGATGACCAGAGCGCAGCGTGTACGAGCTGCGATGTTCCCAGAGACCCTGGAGGAGGGCACCAGCATCCTGTCCACCCAGACCGATGTCAACCAAATGACCAACGTCCAGCGGCTGGCCGAGCCCTCCCAGATGCTGAAGACCGCCATCATCCATCTGATCAACTACCAAGACGACGCCGAGCTGGCGACACGCGCCGTGCCTGAACTCACCAAACTGCTCAACGACGAAGATCAGGTGACCGAACGACGGGCGTGAAGAAGAGCTGCACCGTACTACAACGGACAAAGCATGAGCTGTGTGGTCTGTCACCAGGTGGTGGTCAGCAAGGCGGCACAGATCGTCAACCAGCTGACGCGTAAGGAGGCGTCCCGCCGGGCGCTGATGCAGTCCCCGCAGATGGTGTCGGCGGTGGTGAGAGCCATGCAGAACACCAGCGACATGGAGACGGCAAAGGCCACGGCCAGCATCCTGCACAACCTGTCCCACCAGCGAGAGGGTCTGCTCTCCATCTTCAAGTCCGGAGGCATCCCGGCTCTCGTCCGCATGCTCAGGTACGCCGCTGCTCCCGCTTCCGTCCCACTTATTCCAGGTTGTTGGAGAAATGAAGGATCTCGTGCACAAAGTTTCCTCCCGCCGACTTCTTTTCCAGCACAGCAAACATTTTATAAAGTGGAGCCGTCTCATGGGACTTTGACTGAAACTTGTACGGGATATAAAAGGAGACGTGATAAGGCAGCGTGAAGCAAAGGGAGCAGAAATACACCGTCTCCTTCTTCTGCCGTCGAGACAAAGGTGTCAGCTGGCGCCGTGTCAGCAAAACATTCACTCGTTGAAACAAACAAGCAGATGACATCACGGCCGTTTAACTACAGCACACACACTGCGTGGAGACGCCGGTGCTGCTAATGTTCTTCTTTTTTTTTTTTTGGGACGTTGTTTAGCTCCCCCATGGAGTCTGTGCTCTTCTACGCCATCACCACGCTGCACAACCTGCTGCTGCACCAGGAAGGGGCCAAGATGGCCGTCCGTCTGGCTGACGGCCTGCAGAGGATGGTCCCCCTGCTGAAGAAGAGCAACCCCAAGTTCCTGGCCATCACCACCGACTGCCTGCAGCTGCTGTCCTACGGCAACCAGGAGAGCAAGGTGTGTGCGTGTGTTCCTACCTGTGTGTACATGACCTGACTGGGTGTGGCGTGAGAACTGGCTCAGTGTGGTTTCAGGTGTGGTTTTTGAGGAGTACGTGGATTAGATGGTGTGTGTGTGTGTGTGTGTGTGTGTGTGT
>JBBMJM010028650.1:0-18561 GCA_037832705.1 Centriscus cristatus
ATCTATCTATCTATCTATCTATCTATCTATCTATCTATCTATCTATCTATCTATCTATCTATCTATCTATCTATATAGTGGGATTTCTGAGTGTGCAGGAAAGAAATTGTCAGATATGAGTTTTGTGTTTTTTTGTAGAAAGTCCTGGTCTGTTATGGACCAGAAGGCATTTATGTAATACAGCCTGCGCCAGTGGCGTTTCATCTAACTTGTCCATGATTCAAAGAATAACTGACTGCACAATATTTTTGGCTGATTGCTTATAATCAAATATCTTTTTCACATCCAAGATTTTGTTTGGACTTCAACACAAGAGCGGCAATATCGCTCCCACTCAGCTATTGAAACCATGTTGGAGAAAAAAAAAAAAAGCCAAGACTCATGAGAGTCAGGAATATTCAGAAGATGAGAAGAAGTCGGACGCTCTCCAACGGTATTCTTTGTGGTTGCTCTGCACCATTACGCCTTTTTCTTTCTCCCACTGGTTAAAAAAGCAAATGAAGCAGCTTGTTGTGATGGACGTTCTCTCTGGCTTCCTCGGGGGGCAGGGATGGACGCGGCAGAACGTGGTGGATGTTATTGTTTGGAGCAGGGCCTGGGAGATCTACCGACCCTTTATTGAGGGTTAAGTGCTGTGAACTCGGGCTTCAGGCAGCCAGATTCGTCTGTTTCCTCTGCGTCCTCTATCTTCAACCTGGGGAATCTCAGGTCTTTGTGAGCAGGCTGTGATGAATAATAACGCCTCGTCTGTTGGGTTCTTGTCCATCATGCACGAGCCAAACCGACCACAAGCCGACAACTTTTACGGTCACGACATGATTTATACAACATGTGTGATAGATTTAGGAGGAAAACAAAAAAAAATTTCCCTGTTGACACATTGTGTCTGCTCTGTATCTGAGGCTTCTCGCCTCCTGCTCATTATTTAAGCACTTAAGCAAACCAGTGTTGTCTTTCTATCTCACTCCGTCTGCCGTTTCTGCCTTCTGTTTTCTGGCATTATGTTGTCTCTATCAATATCATTACAGGGTCTAAATCCACTATCACAGGGCTGAAGTGAGGAAAACAACTGTGTCTTGTGTCAGAGTGTAAAATGACAGGATTTATGCATGCGTTCTCTGATCAAGGGGCATTAAGAGCAGACATATACAGCCTGGGATGCATACAGCAGTAGAATGTTATTGGGATGCGGTTGCCGGGGTGAAATTTAATTATTCACTATTATTCATACACATATGTAGGCTCAGGGAGCACGGGGAGACACATTTATATAGCGAAACATTTGCATTGCTCACACCAATAAAATCGCTAGTTTGGGAGTCTGTGTGTGATTGGATGAGTTTGAATTCCCTGTGTGTGTGTGTGTGTGTGTGTGTGTGTGGGGGGGGGGCACTCATCTTCTTAATTTCAGTTCCTTTCAGTTCCTCATTTACATGTTATGATGCTGAAACCTGAAGGAGGTGAGATGTCAGTGCGCTTGTTTTCCCTCAAAAGGCAAAGTCCTTTTGAAAGGAGCCAAAAGAACGAGCCGGCTGCAGTGTTACACAGGAAATTTTCATCGTCCTGTTTGGTCAAGTGAACTCTGGGGGAGAAAAATGTTTATTTGGTCCAAGGGGTGGAACAATACCACTCCACTGACAGACTCATCCATATTCATGTGGGTTTCTTTGGAGGACAGAGAAGAAAAAGAAAAAGAAAAATCTGAATATAGAAATGAAAATTACAAATGCATGAGGTTCCTCAATACTCCACACCTACCACCCCAGCCCTTCTTCTCTCCATCATTCTGTTCTCCAACCTAATCCCCATCTATTCAGCACCGCTGCCTCTGTCTTTGTGTCTTTTTTTTCCCCATCACTCGTGCTCATTTCAAATCCACTTCCTGTTCTGTCTAATTGCCCATCCCATATTAAAATTCAGCACGTACTCAGCTGCAGTGTAGTTGCCTCTGCAACTTCTCTGCAAAACAGTCATCACGCCCAGAAATGTGCACGTCGAACTTTGTTTTATAGTTTTACTTGGGTATGTGGGGTGAACTTTGCCACAGAAATGGTGGCATGTTACAGAAACAAAACTGTTTAAAACACTTTTAAACAGAATGTCCACCCATCCATCCATTGTCTTCCGCTTTATCTGGGGCCGGGTCGTGGGGGCAGCAGCCCAAGAAGGGACCCCCAGACTTCCCTCTCCCCGGCCACCTCCTCCAGCTCTTCCGGGAGGACCCCAAGCCGTTCCCAAGCCAGCCGAGCGACATAGTCACTCCAGCATGTCCTGGGTCTTCCCCAGGGTCTCCTCCCGGTGGGGCATGCCTGGAAAACCTCTCTCGGAAGGTGTCCAGGGGGCATCCAATACAGATGCCCGAGCCACCTCAGCTGGCTCCTCTGGATGTGGAGGAGCAGCGGCTCTACTCTGAGCTCCTCACAGGTGACAGAGCTCCTCACCCTATCTCTAAGGGGGCGCCCCGCCACTCTGCAGAGGAAACTCATTTCAGCTGCTTGTATCCGAGATCTTATTCTTTTTGGCCATAGGTGAGGGTAAGAACGTAGCTTGACTGGTAGATCGAGAGCTTCGCCTTTCGGCTCAGCTCCTTCTTCACCACGACAGACCGGTACAAAGGCCGCATTACTTTTAAACAGAATAACAAAATATAAATATCGATGCACACATTTTTCAGCACAGGATTAGTACGAGGGTAATATTCTGGAACCCTTTTACAATAGGTAAAAGTCATGGTAATCTTTACTGACATCATGCGATAATAATTTCTGGCATGACCCAATGGGACAGGACTACACTATCTGGTAAGTATTACTTTACCCCATGTACGAAGGTAAAACTACTCCTGTCCGAATTGGGCTTCAGGGGATGTAATACACCAATGACATCACTGTTATTTATGGCCACAGACTTACTTTCATACACACATTTGTATTGTCTCTGTTGGTTGTCCCAAGAAAACGGATGCAGAAATCGCATATATTTCACTCAATCTGCCGCATCATCAGCTGCAGCTATTGATTTTACTTTCATGATATGGAGATTCATTCACAGAGAAGTGTCCGGTTTATCCCTGGCAGCATTTTAACCTTGAGAAATATGCATGGCCAGGCAGTCCGGAAAGCATGGCCAGTCCAGCGCTAAATAAATGAACCGGCATGCATTAGCATAGTTCAAGTGTTCCTCTAGGGATCGCCTGTTCCCTGAAGCGCTTTATGTCGTTTGCTTGTGTTTTTTTTTTTTTTTTTTAAGCGTGCGGGTGAGTGCGTGTGTGTGGGATGGACTGCGTGTGCCCGTGGCCCCTCTTGTGCAGGTGGGCGGATGCATGTAAGCCTGTCAAGAGTACTTGGAGAGGAGCAGCCAAGGTGAGAGAGGGAATGACCCTGACCACCTGTCCCTGACACCCACCTCACAGCTCCCTCTGTCTCTCTATTGCTCACTCCCCCCCCCTTTACTCACATCCATTGCTCTTTACACAAGTGATTGATTAAGCCAGAAAGCCCAGGCATTTAACGCTGAAGGGGGATGGAACAAGGCGGGGTGTATTGGATAAATGACCAAGTGTCAGAGCTGCGGTCTGAAAAAAAGAACGTCGACAGACAACACCTGGGTTTGCCGACGGATTCACCTGGCCAACACTGTGAGACATCCTTGCGATTCATCCTTAATCATACCCGCTTACTAACAGCCATCCAGGCCTGAGGGACTTGATATGTGGAGATTTTCTGATGAGGATGCGGATGGAAATTCTTCTCTGAGACCCAACCTGCCAGCACACGCTTGTAAGACAGTCAGATGATTTGTTTTTGCAACGGGAACCTCGTGTTTTTGGGGAAGACGTTTGTCTGTCAGCTACTAGTCACCGTGACTTCCGTGTCTTTTACCCCCCCCACACACACACATTTAGTTTGTGAACTCCTCCGAGGGCGTTGTTGATGTGAAATGGGCTGAATCCTTGCCGGATGAAAGGGAATACCTTGTGTGATTGCACAACACAATGCTGTTGTTTTTTTTTTTGGTTTCTCTTAAACTCTAGACTTGGCATGAAAATAGCTCACGACCATATGGTATCATATTATTGTTGTTAGTTGTCAGAGAGGACATTGCTTACACATTTAAAGGCGTTTACTGATCACGACAGTCACGAAATGTAAAGGAACAGAAAACATTCCTTGTGTCACAGAAGTTTATCGACACATTGGAACAGTTGATGTTTCGTCCCGTTATCAGATTGAACTGTATTGCATCCACCTCGAAGGATAAAACCAAAGATCACCTGGGCAGAGATAAACTTTCATTATTTTGGCAGCTTTTCTTCCGGATACACTCGAGCTCTGACGCCGTAAAGAAATAGGAGACTCTGTAAGCCGCTGTCATCCCTTCCCACCTCGTCAGATTTCTGCAGGTCTGTTCAACAACACAGCCGGCATCAATGTGATGGGCTGATCCGTGGAGTAAACAATCCATGTGGGTTATTCAACCCAAAGTGAAATCAGCAAATCTGAACTGGAAAGTAATAAAAGTGTTGGGCCATGTCCACACTGAGTCGTTTTCTTGCGTAAACGGCAAGTTTTGCATCTTTCTGTCCGATTAATGGATCCTGTAAACGCACTTGTTTGAAACCTGGTCTCGCCTTTGGGTGTACACGGTGTATCGAGGTGCCATTGCCCCACCCCCTGACCTCCAGCCTTTGACCTCTTCCCCCTGCCATCTCATGACAACAACAACAACGTCCATGCTGTGTTCATGTGGCAATAGATGAGTGTGTTGTGTTTTTAAGCTTTGAGCTTAATTCTGCAATCTTTCTTAAGTTTTTTTTTCTTTGTTTACGTCTTGCGATAGCGACTCAAAGTAAGGGGTTCTCGTCACCGCAGTAACTCTGTCCAGACTGTCATCATTTAGGATTTCAGTGATACCTACAGGCCTGGAGTAGGAATCACAGCCTTAATCCATTATGGATGCAATTATTCTTGATACAGTGCCAAGGAAAATGGAGGAGAAAAAAAGATTGTTTTGGTACGCGTGGACATGGCCTCAAACAGCAATCAGACAGCTTAAGCTGATCCACAATCCTGTTTCCATTGTTGTAACGAGCTCAGCATATTACTGCTGACCACACATCAAATCTATTTCTATTGCCATTTAATCACTAAATGGTTTAGGTCCAACATGCTCCTCAGATCCACTGACCCAGAACGGAAAAAAACCTTCACGTTATCGATTCTTGCGAGAGTTGAAGCTGAACAGTGCGACGCCGCTTTCAGCTCTAAGCTTCTGAAAAAAGATGGAACAAATTGCCAGAAGTGATAAAAGATGAGACGTACGCCGCTAAAGCCCCACCTGTTTACCCTTGATTTCATTCATTCCCCAAATAATAATACTCGATTTGTTTGCTCCTGATCTTTATTCCATGTCCTTTTCACCGCCTTGTTGCGTAGAAATACATTCTTTGCCTTGTAATTAACGTGGGACTCCAAATTTCATGCTGCGTAAAATCTACTTCAGCCGAGAAAACGGCATTACACTCTAAATGATCCACACAAGATGTCTAATATCTATTTGGTCTAAACTCATTTTTCAAGGGAGAAAAGCATCTCCTTTGCCCTCAGAACATTCTGTCTTCATTCAATCAGGTAATCCAATAACTGCCTCGGTGGCTTCTTAGGAAATTGACATCTTACCTCCATGGTAAATTGATTTAACGTGGCAAGCTATGATGTATCATGCTCCAAATGGAAATAAAAAAAAAAAAAACCTCTAAACTTATTGATTGAACCAAGATTTCTGAGAAGGATAGCACAGGGACAACAGATTATTCAAGACAATCTTGTAAATGCCAGATGCAAATTGCCACGTGCTTTGGCATTTTGAGCTATCACACCGAGCAGATTAGTGCTCTCTCATAGTTGACGTGCAACAAAACGATGTTCTAGAGCTCAGAGAGGGACTTTCCACTGAAACAAGATTCAGACGGGACGGACAAAACCAAAACACTTCAACTGGCTCCTTTTGTTGTGGAGGATCAGCAGCTGAGTGTTCCTACTTTTCTCAGTTTTTCATCCTCCTCAACAAAGTCTAGGAATGTCTCTCTGCACTCAAATGCTATTGACAGAAAACAGAAATCTCTTTATTTGACACACTCAAATAACGTCCTCGGCTTCAGCATTCTGACCCTGACGCGGTTCCGATTCAATGCATCTTTCCATCAACTGAACAGTATGGCATCGAAAAGCGTCACTACAATAACCACAGATGCATGTTTATGGCGAGTGAGGGCAAAATTAACAGAACAGCCAGTGACTTTCCAGAAGTGTGGCCAATGACCGTGACCTGCAAACAATCGTTGTTGATTTTGTGCTGCATTACACAGCAACATCTGTGGTTTTCTCAGCCAAGGCCAGAGAGAGCAAACATGTGGTGAAACAATGTCTGACGTATGAGAGGACAGCGTGGGGACAGTCGTTGGTCAGTTCCTATAAAGGAAAGAGTCCCCTGTCTCACTGGCTCCTCTCAGACAAGTTTAAAAAATGACAAAAAATCGATTAATAAATATATATAAATTAAAAAGAATACATAAATAAGTAAACATGAGTACAGATTAATAACTGTAATATTTTATGAACAATAAAACCTGTAATAAGTGTAATATAAGTAATATAATATAATAACGTCAGAGTTCCACATATTTTAGTCTCAACTCAAATCTTCACTGCATCATTCTTCGCCAACACCTCCCACCAGACTGCACTCAGTGCCGCCGTCATCAATGCAATTGATGGCTTTTAGTCATTCAAACATAGGTGTCTTTTTACCTAACTGATCCCTACGGAATTATTCTGACATGACAGAGCATTTACAAGAAAGAGGTGAGTGCAAAGAGTGCGGAGTGCAGAGCGGCAAGATAGGACTCAGGAAGATGAAAACAGCTTTTTCTGCCTAAATGCTGATGAATCAGGGATTTTAAAAATTTGCCTCTGCAGCCTTAATTCATGTTCATGGTGAGCTTGATAGACCGAATCGCAGCTGTGTTGTTTGCATCAGCCAGTGTTATCAGAGGACTCCAATGTGGGTTTTATAATATCTGACTGATGAGACCTCAAGTTAGGACTCTCATTAAATTCCTTTTTACTCACATGCTTCATTTAGTGCCATTTTATATGCATGCATTCATTCATTCATTCATTCATTCATTCATTCATTCATTCATTCATTCATTCATTCATGCAGCTGACATACGTGTATAAATACCAGCATAGGCTGCCGGTCAGAATATTATTTGACTTTTATCTTCCTTCCCAAGCCATCTTTTTTCCCCCATTTTAATACTCTAATCTCTTATGAGACTCGTTAAATTGATTTTTTGTGTGAGTTGAAATGACACGCTACCGTGACACAATCAATTAAATAAACAGCACCTCACTCCAACCCTCTGTGCATGATATAAAGTCTGTGTTTGTACCCGCAGCATACTTTAAGATGCATTCATCTGTGATTTGCCTTACACCCCCAACCGGCGCTGTTACACATATGTTCTCACTCTGCGATGATTTCAACTCCTCTGCACATACAGTATTAGATGCAAGGGCGTGTGGAAGTGCTGGAGTTTGATGGGCTGGGAGCGCTATCTAATGTCATGGGATGGGAACGTGTCGTCCACTCAAGTTACAAATGCCCTGCGCTGTATTTCAGCCACTGTACTTTTAAACCTGCGACACTTCACACAGTCTGACGGCACCGCACCGCACTCAACTTGTGCATTAAAGGCACAATGCGCGAGTCCATTTCATCATTTATTCATCTGGGCTAACAGCATCATCTGTGGGGAGTCCATGATCCTCTAATCTGAAGAGACACACTCTGCACTCCACCCATAAAAGCCTCTCCTTGGTCAGGCAAATTGCATCTTTATGAAGGAATGAGGAAAGGCCATTTTGTTACAAGCACGGTTGTTGGCTCTTCAGGGATTGCCTTGAACCTGTAATTGACTCTCAGACACTGTCCCTGTCACGTCCCTTTTTCCCCAGCTGGGGGCTGTGGTGTGTAAGTACCGCTGAGCTGAGCTGTGGAAGGCCAGGGTTGGATTAGGCACCGAACGCCATTAAGGCTGCAAAGACCCAATGGCTCTCTGGTGGGAGGACAGAACTAAATGGACTCGCACAGTGGCATTTCAACATTGCGATCCACAGGGACCGTCTCACTTTAGACCAGTCCTGAAAAGACCTTGATGAGGCGGAAAGGAGTGCGATATTATTGACTCGGATCACAATGTCATTGAATGAATTCTTTGTGTATGTCGTTTTTTAATTTGATGAAAAGGTCCTGTAAATACTCAAAGCCCCCACCACCACCACCACCATTGTCTCACTCAACATGTTTTTCTGACAGGAAGAAAACCACTGACAGTTCCAATTTCATGCCCCATCACAGGTCGATTTCAGACTAAAGAGGGTTCAGGGTCATTCATTTTTTTCAGGACTGATAAAAAAAAAAAAAATCAAACTGAAAGAGAAAGTAAAATTAATCACAAGTTGTTTCGATGTGTGGGTGCGTCTCCATGTTGCCTCCTTTGTTCTTTTTAAGTCAAATAAAATGTATCCAGGTTTAGACAATTACCGCTCTACATGGAGACGGATGCAGGACCTGGTAAATTGTGCGTTCTCGTCCTTGGGGTGCATGTTGTCGAGAAGGATTTTGAATGATACAGAAGGAAAAGTGTGTTTTGTTTTGCGACCGAATAGAATAGAAGATTAAATTTTCAGTAAATCTGATTTAGAGCGGAGGGAAGAGGCAAAAAATGAGCCATGTTAGTTGATAAAAGCTTTGCTCTTTTTTTTTTTTTTTTTCTTTTTTTGAGGTAGTGACTTCATTTGCTTGTGTGCGAATGTGTCCATGGACAGATTTGGCTTTCACCTATGGTTGACCTTGCTGACAGCTGGGCTGGTGAGGTGCCTCATTATATTCACACACTGCAGTTTTCAGGCTCCAGAGTACTGATAATTAGTGATTTCCATCCTTTTGAGACACTCTGCATTGGCCCAATATTCACTGCGTCTGCAGTAGAGCAGTTCGCAGGCCCCCCACCCCCCTTTGTGTCAACACAGATTTTAGCAGTGACCTGACTCCCAGAGACACGGTTGTGTGAGAACCTGGACAGCTTGTCACCGACGTCACCAAACACACCCGACAGAAGCCGATTAAAGGCACTCCGTTAAATAATCTACCCCCTTGTGGCGGCCACCAACACCAGGGGGACGCGGGTAATTTTATTAGTGTTCAATAAAGGTTCATTTCGGATGACAATTTATTCAAAACTGACACACAGAAACAAGCCCAGTCACATGAACAGACGCCTTGCCGATGAAATGGATCCCTCGTTCCTCTCGTCCTTTATCTAGGTAGACAAAGCGCACATGCACCGACAGATGTTTCATTACTATCTCTCACCTATTTTGCATTCCTCCCTGGGTTCCTAAGAGTTCACGAGAGACACTTGCAGACCTCCAACTTCATCTGTTTTTGCACAAGTAAACAGCCTAACCACGGGTTGGAGTTTTCCTGCTGCTGTATATTCACGTCATCAGATGGTGTGGGGGAGAACACAATGGCGTTCTGTGGTGTTGCCGGTGTGCAGACAAGGTTTGAAGCAAAGCTGCAGTCTGTAGAAAGTCTTTCTGCAAGACGGAAGCAGGTAAGAGTGCAACAAATTCCCTCCGTGAGCGGGACTGATGTGAACACGAGGAGACACCTGACAAGTGAAACACGTTCAGTAACGCTGTCCGTCATGGCGAATAGAGTGTGAATCCTCACAGTTTCTGCCATCTACAGGAAAAAAAGCTTTGCCCTGCATTGGATTAGATTCCTGCAGCCCATTTGAGTTACATCTGCAGCGTCTAATTTGAGGCGCGCTTAAACCAAAGTGGATAGCCATTACGCATCATGATCCATGGCGGTTATCTCGATTAAATCATGCTCAACTAACATTGGGCGCCTGTAAAACAAGTTGTTTGCACATCAAATCGGTCGGTGATACGGTCTGATCTAACACAGGTAGACACAGATAACTGGGACCACCAAAGTGCTTGTACGCTTCCCTGCTAATACTTATGTATGTATGATATGCAGTGTTTTAAATTCGTTTATTTTGTAATATTTTTCCTTAAAAGTAAAGATGCAATTATTATTTTTTTGGATCAATATGACAGTATTTCTATTTGTGAGCCGTTTGGCGACTGAGGTTGAAAATGCAATCAGTCATATGACTTTGCTCTTTGTGGTGGTCAGTGTGCTTGCCAAGTTAAACTACAGTCAGTCCTCAGTCATGAGGACCTTGGAAATGAGAGGAGGAGAAAGAAGGAAAATCTATAATTTTGTACTTAGCGTTGCTCCGGTCTTCATCCGAGTGGGATAAATGCCTCAGTGATGATGGCAGACGACCTCATACGTCTCCTTATCAATGTCCCTACATGCCATTCAAAGTACGAGTTTGAGCCTGACTTCCAACACGATCCCTCAGTCGAAACCATACTCTCAACCAGATCCATCTGTTTGGGTCGCAAAGTATTTTCAAAACGTCTCGTACATATTTGGAAATGAATACTGTTCCCATCACTGTTGATTCCAATTCGAATGTGTGGATGTCATCATAAAGCTCCCGTCACATCTTGCGGGTTTCTGTAGGATTCAGATCATGGAAAAGAGAGCTTGTCCTGCGTAAGTTGCAGTGCAGGGCGACCTTCTCTTTCAAATGGGCCAATAAACAAGGACGGGTGAAAACATTCCTCAGCAGTTGTGATATACCCTTTAAATTAACGGCATCGATTAGTTCGGTTCATCCAGCGGAGCAGAACGGCCCAGGAGCATTTGAATAGAAGTCAGCTCCTTTTAACTGGTCCAGTCGGCCTTCGCTTCCTTGGCCACCGTCGCCACTACTGGCAAGCATCCACTATTGATCTCTCAAGCGAATACTTATGTATTTTCTCCATCGGGAAAGTCTTTCAATTGGTTGCATGCGTGTCGTCAAGGTTATCTGGAAGACCTGAAAGAAAGTGTCAATCTTTGCCGCCCAACGCATTCATATGGCTGTAAGTGAATCAAAGTTTATTGGTGAGGTTTGGAAATTGAATTGAACTGACAACGGGGAGTCATGTTTCTCTTTTACCCCCACCCCTAATACCCCCCCCCCCACACACACACACACACACACACACAAAAGCTGAACAGCAAATACGGCACAGAGGTGGTACAATAAGGAATGTGATGTGTGTGGGCATACAATGTGATGGGGCAGGGAGAAAGGTTTGTCTCTAAGTGGCTTTTGAGTCACAAACAAGAGCTCTTTAATTGCTGGCAAATGGACAAACATGTGGCCAAAGTGCCGATTTGTAAATATTTAAACTGGAGGGCTGTAAAAGGAGATTGAGGAGAGTGCTGGGGGGCGTAATTAGGACTTCATCTCATTCATTTCTCCAAGCCCAGTGGTCGGTAACCTGCATCTCACTCATCCCTCACCTCCACCCACCTATCTCTTTTGCCCCCCACCCCCCTGTATCTGTGACCCAGAACCCCAGCCTCCGAACACCCTTTTTAAGAAAGCTGTCAATCTCCTTAAATTAAGGGCACCCACTTTACAACAGGGCAGCAGAGGTGAGAGGTCAAAGGTTAACTGCAGTTCTTTGGGCTGGAACGGACTTTGATGACAAGTTGTGTTGCTGATGTGCCAATAGTTGAGGTCAGACAGACCCTGGCCGAGCTGTGGCTCTTCATCACTTTAACGGCAGGAATAACAATCAATTTGTCAAGTGCCATCCAGACTGCTTCCACTTGACTGGCGCAGTGTACCTGCAACCTGTGGGGGTGTAGATTTGTCCAGATTTAATTGGGAAGTGAAAAAGAAAAAGTCTTTCCCTCAAGAGAATTAAAAAAAAAAAAAAAGCGCCTAGTGGTAACAATCATGACAAGGGTCATTCTATACAAAAATGACACGATTGTTTTTTAGTTATTTGTGTCATTGTAACGTGACCGTCAACGTTGGCCTTTGATTATTGATGGGCCATTTGCAGACAGCCTTAACTGCACAATGTGTCTCGCCATTACTTCCCTGACCTCATTCCGGCTTGAGGACAACATTATTCATGTGAGAGCCAGAGCAGAGGAACAGAAAGAGAGATGAGGCCAGTGGGGGGAATTGTTGTGAGTGCGTGTATGCGGCCATCACAGAGGTCTGCTGTATTATCATCAATAACCCACCTCCCCTCGATACACATAAGGAGACGAGGGAAGGAAGGGAATGAGAGAATGAAGAAGAGAGTCAAAGGGGCAGAGAGGGGGAGCCATTAGACTAAAGGGGGAAAAAGAGAAAAAAAGTACTACTATACTATTTTTAAGTTTCTTTTTCCTCTTCTCTCCACGGTGTGGGGTAATTTAATAGTATCCAAACCCCGGCAGTATGTGAGAGAAGAGGCATTCATCACCTAAAAAGACACCATGTGTTCACAAGGGAAGAAGGATGATGACCCCAGGAGAGGCGAGACGGAGAGGGATCGTAGAGAGGAGCAGAGGTCAGGCCGGAGCCACACTACTGGCTTGTATCACTGCCCGCTGACACATGTGGGTCTGTCTTTAGAAGTATGTGTCTACCACTGCAAACTAAGATGGTAATATATTAACATACAGGTTTTGACCAACCAAATGTGTAATGACATGAGAAATGATCATTACCCCCAACTAAGAGGTTGTGTTTTCACTGGCGTTTGTTTGTCTGTTGGCAAAGTAACGTTTACTGGATATGCCGATAATGGGGCAAGGATCAGATGATTCTTACTCATTGTGAGATAGGGACCTCTTCAGCATCTGGGTCTCAATAGCAGCAGTGGACTGTCTCTTTGAGTGCATGATTTGTGTAACAAGGTTGCTAATGATGAATTTATTAGAGCATTAGAACAAATGAATGTAGGCTAATAATGGGTGGAATTTACAATATGGGAGGAACTGAGCTGCTGTTCTAGTTCTAAACTGTAGGTTTAAAGCTAGACTGCAAATTGCAAACAGTTTTACTTGGGTTTTATGATACAGTGACTGCCTGCGTCAGTGTCAAGAAGAAGTTATTTTTGTTGCAGACAAGCGGCTAGAGCTACTTTTTAGAGATTTAATCGATGTGAGAGCAGAACACTGGGCGCACAGGGATGTTTTAGCCTAATTCTGTTGTGAATCCAGCAAAAAGTATTTCACGTTATGAATCTATCTGCTGAGACAGTTCCTCCCTTTTCTTCGTTCGGGTCACATGGAGAAGCTCCTTTGACTTGCCCTTCAAGTTGTGCAAATTGATTATTGGTGTTTGTTGCGGCTGCATAAATGACAGACAAGAGGAGAAAGAAAACAACAACTTAAAAACTGCTCAAGCAGCAAATACGCTCGGTATTTCCTAATTCCAAGATACACACGGCGCCTACAAAACAATATGTGAGGCGAGCTGAAAGTAATTCTGTCTGACATAAATATTAATGCACTGTCCGTTGATGTAAATCAATAAGTGACACAATATGACATCCCGAATAAAGAACACGTTCATACGGTGGTTTAAAATCGAACGTCAAGCCTTGTGGCGTCCAGCCAGTGTCAGAAATCAGTTGTCAATCTTGACGTAAAGAGGAGGTGAGCGGAGGAGGGGGCACAGGGCAGATTCCTGTGCACATCACTACGGCACTTAATAGACAGGAAGAAATCACGCTTGTCGATCTCTGCTCACCTGTCTATGATCAGGATGACAGGTACATTGTAGAAATGGTCGGGCCTCCTGGCATCTCTGGAAGAGGCAGGTCCCAAAGATTGCCTTCGAGTAAGAGAGAAAATGAAAACATGTCACACTGATGCTAGTTTCTCAGAAAGCAGTCACACGGAAAGCTATGATTCCCACCAGTGACTCCACAACATGGCGTGATTACACACCCACTATTAGCTTAACACACATTACCGGTTCAGACAACTGACGCAACAGAAATGATTGCATAAACACCAGGAACCATGTTTTCGTATCAGGATTTGAAACTCAATAGCAACGTTCAACCTATTGTTGAACTGGTGTTTAGCTGATATCCACCCATGTGTAGCCTGTTGGCTGTGACTACTGGTACATTGAACACAATCCCAAAACACCTAACTTGGCCCTCCTTCCACCGTGGCATCGAGTCTGTGTAGGGTGTGGACAAAACCTTTAAACCTAAACAGGAACAATGTGTTAGACAAAATGGTAAAAAATATTTGAAGCGGAAACTGGCTTGGAAAAAGTGGAGGTTGAAAAGAGCCCGATGTTTTTGTTGTGTTAGTTCCTCCTCCTCGCTCTCTCTTAGTCCAATTAGAAACTGGGTCTCGGCCCGCTTTGCTGGCAGTGCAGTGTTAACTTAATGTGGTGTGAATAGAAAAAAAATCATGCCACACTGCAGATGGGCTCAGCCATGCAGGAGAACCTTTGCTTTCCCTTCAGAGAGCCATTTTAAACAAGGGCGCTAACAACCCAGACGCAATTCAGACATGAGACAGGAGGAGAAAATGAATGATGAAAAAGAGATACAAAAGAGGAAACGTGTGGAAAATAAAACCTTTTGGTTGAAGTGTAGATTCTGGTTGTCGGTGTTTCCCCGTCGCAGGAAAAAAAAAATTAAAAAAAAAAAAAGAATGAAAAGTGGTCAAGGTCTATGTGATTCCCACCCCAACTCAACTATTGATCACAATAATAAATCCTTCAAAGCAGATTTAAAGCGTGAAAAGAAATCCTTTGCTTTCTCACAAACACAAGCCCCACTGCCAGTCCTCTTTATCTGAGATTGTCTCAAAAACATTGCTTTTGTCGAGGAGGAGGCTGGGAAAGGAAGGACAGCGAAAATATAATGAATCCAAAGTGCCCTAAGCCAAGAAATAAAAAACTCATACTTTGAAGGTTGGGGTAGATGGTGGCTTCATGATAACCTTTTCACCCTTTGCCCTTGGGGTCCAAACAGTTAAAAAGCATGTAAACATGTTTTATTACAGCATAAAACTCAGAGGGGGTTATGGCATGTCTGGATGTCCTTTAGGGGTTTTATTTGCTGGAGAAAGGCATGTTATCTATGAGCTCTTAAATGCAATGGCCGTAAACATGTATGACTGAGTGCATGTTAATGGAAAAGGAGCTGGAAGTAATTGACTGAGTCAAGTATCAGATTTAGCTGCTCGTCGTGTCACGTGAGCCCGGTGGACTGTGGTTTGCCTCCTCCAGGAACAGCTGCACAATGTTTGTCAATGTCTTAATTGTTCTTGTGTTCCTCTCAAGGTACACTTGACAGTTGAGGTGATAAAAACGGACATGAGAATGTCTCAGAGGCAATGAAACCTAGTTGTCTGCTTTAGCTCAAGCGAAAAACAGCGGGCTAAAGTTACCACGAGTCTCCAGAAGACTTATCATGCTCCCTAGTGAGAACAGTTTGGGTCTACCTAGGATCATGGTTTCCCGAGCTGAGAAGGAATCAAAGGAGGTGCAGCATATATTGGGTGATTAACGTGTGGAGTCTGCGTCCTGGTGTTGTTGCAAAATTCTGGAACACACACACATAAAATGTTCCCAGACCACCTCCAATATTTTCATTGACCAATATGAATTGGTTTCAGTCACCACCACTGAGTGTATTGTTTTATGGTAAACTGCGGGTATTTAGCGGTAATCCCGCACTCAAATCGACGAGGGCTGCCTTGAAATATCATTAGCGGGGATATTGTAAAGCAAAACCACCATGGAGAAGAAAACCACCCAAAGCCCCAAACAATTATGGACATATCACACACAATCCCCAAGTAAACAGAGGGAAGAATATGACGTGACATGCATGATACCAACTGTGATGAATACCGGAGAAATGCGTCGAATGCCAATCACCCTGCACTCGGGTAGGGGTTGTTCCAGTCTGTCTGAGGCACGCCGTCTGTGTCCTGTCCATGGACTCTGTCACACCGTACTCTCTAGTTAACCTTTGTTTTATGTCCCGGTGTTTCATTACACATACGCTTTGACGGGGTGGGAGAACTGTAGCGTCGCCAGTCAAGGGAGTGGTTGACATTTTGATGGTTGTTAAGGTTTGAGCAGCCTGCCCGCAGGAGGCACTTGGTAGAAAATGAGGAGTCTGACTGAACTGGGAATGACATAGAAGTACATTTCTATCAAATTCACGTGACATTCCCTCCCACGTGCGCGAGTGAAGAGACCTTTAGGAAATAATAAAAGAGAAAATATGAAAACTCGACTACCTTTGAGTGGTATTTACAGTGAATGTGCAGATCCAATGACTGCTTGAACTGCGTGATCATGGTCTGAGAGTCTAAAAAACAATTTGAAAAAGGAAGCAATCACATTATTTGGAAGATTTCTCCTTCTCATGCAAAGTTCAACAACATCTGTTGCCGGTTATCACTTACCTCAAACAACAATGCATCAAGAAACGGGGTCCACAATCCCTCAAACTCAATTTGCCATGCGGATCTGCGCCAGGCCGGCCGGTCCTGTTGTCAGGTCTCACTTCAGTCGGAAGAGATCTATCACCGAGCCACATTAACGCTGCCGTCCTCCACCTGCGTCTCCGGAAACCTTTATTAATCTCCCTTCATCTCTGTTGATGAATGGACAGAGGCCAGGCAGATGAGTTAATGACGGCGCGATGCTTACAGCAGGAAGAGCTCAAACATTACTGATGACTCCAGTTAAGGATGGACGGCTTTCAGCCAGCATCCCTGTTTTGTAATTAGTTGCTGGTTTGTAAAATTTGATCCTCTGCCAAATACATGCAGCCTTTGACTCTGTTTTGTATTTTCATCATGGGCAGTATTACTTTGATAATGCGTTTAACAGACCTCTGTAATTCTGCTTGGGCTTAATAAAATATATAAATATATTTCCTTTCCCCCAGATTTTCATCCTAACTCTTTTCTCATTTCCTCTTCAAGCCTCAGGAAACTGGGTATTTGTAGCTTGACTTCAGCTGGCAGAGACTCACGAGTGACTCCACCTCAGTTCTTAAGCACAAAACCAGTGTCCTCAGTTCTCCTGGAGTGGGCAGCAGAAGGCAAGGTGAACTGTCATGTGTGGTCCGTTCGCACCGTACAAGAAGAAGAGCTGGATTCTTCATGTACTGTACATCCGCCAAGTCCAAATTTGATGAAGTTGGTGTAGACTGACAAGAAGTACACATCGATATTTATACATGTAGCTCGTGGAAATATGACGGATGGCTTTCAATTTGAAATGCCTCAGAATTCTGCAGGTTTTGGTCATTATACCGTTATAGGAACATAAGCAGAGATGTTTGGGTTTTAAAGTTGATACACGGGAGGAGAGAAATGGAGCTTTTTGGGACATATTTTCATTGAAAGTATAGACAGAGCACAAAGCGCCGCTTCACCCCTGGTTTGCTTTGGTCTAGTTTGCTGTCTGGATCTGGAATGAATGACCCATCCGTCATGTGTCCACACACTAGTCTGACACAGCCCATGTTTGGACAGGTGTGTGTGGGTGCATAGATGTGTGTGTGTGTGAGTGCGCGCCTTTTCTACCAGCCAGCAAAATACAGAGACCTTTATCATCTTGACTCATAGTGTTTAAGCAGTTTGCACAGCACGTTTAGCAGCTTTTCTCTGCTCTCTTTGAGGATAAAGTGGACACCGATCTGTCTTTCATATTGTGTACGCTGGGTCCTTCGGTTAGACAGAACTTAAAGTGAAGCTGAACTTTGGTAACTTGTGTTCCCTGGTTGTCATCAGAGCCATTCAAACTGCTTATGGGACATTACTGTGAACTGGAATCGATTCCAGCTGACATGAACAGTTTAGGAACGACCTGCACATACCGCCAGTCAGTCACAAGGCGCCACACATTCCCACGTACAGTCACCAGGTGACCTCCTCTTCCAGAAAGAAATAGCTAAAAAAAAATTCTATTTCTGTCTGCTGGGAAACTTCTGTCTCTTTGAGTGTTCTCCAGCAGAATCAATAACCTTATTGTCCCCCTTATTCCGCTGCACAAAGATAGATGTACTCTCTGTGATACAAAGGAGCTTGTACCGAATGCGTCTTTAGAAATGCAGCGGTTCAAACACAGTGTCAACACATGTTTAATGGTAGTTACAGAAAATACTTGTTGATGTAAATTTAAAAAAACAAAAAAACAGCTGAGAGTAGAACAACTTACAACAGCTGCAGCTGTAAGAAAGAGGAAGCAACAATCCATAGGAGTTATTTATTTATTTATTTATTTATTTATTTTTATTAAAGAGAGGATAATAGTGTCTGATGACATTTCCTCAAAAATATATTTAGTAAGCCAAATAGACAGGAGGCAGGAGCATGGAATCCATCACTCGAGCTGCTTTAAATGGGCAGACGACGTCCTGGAGACCCACAAACAGCTGCTGCTTCAAGTTAAATTGAAAACGTTTCATCCTTCTAATTACTTGTGAGTACGGATCCTGTTTACAATGTGTGTGTGTGTGTGTGTGTGTGTGTGTGTGTGTGTGTGTGTGTGTGTGTGTGTGTGTGTGTGTGTGTGTG
>JBBMJM010028974.1:0-18554 GCA_037832705.1 Centriscus cristatus
GTGTGTGTGTGTGTGTGTGTGTGTGTGTGTGTGTGTGTGTGTGTGTGTGTGTGTGTGTGTGTGTGTGTGTGTCTGTTCGGTACATATATAAATGCTTTTTGCTCCCATTTTTCATGAGCTGAACTCCAAGATCAAACCTTTATCTATGTGCACAACAGAGAAACTTGATAAAAAATATGAACATTCAATTCACGGTCACCAGTTGTGGCGGATTCTACTCTGTGATAAAACTACACATTTTCGAGTGGACTTTTATTGTGGCGAGCCTACGACACACCTGTGCAACAATCAATGCTCAACATCATTTGAGAGAAACACATAGAAGTAATTTAGATCTTTGACCTTTCAGCTCTTGGAAAGTGGAAGCAAAAACAGGTGTTTATGTTTGTTCATTCCAGCCGATGGTACGAGCAGCACCGATCCCTGTGATTATCAGTCAGTAGTTTTGTTGCAGACAAAATCTCAGTAAATTCCCTGATAATACACATGTGCAAACACATGCAGTTTATGATTGAATGAAGTGGATTTCACCTCCTGAAATACTGTGATCCAGAGGAGCACTTTCTTTCCAGTCTCTACATGTTTTTATGTCTTTGCGTGTGCTGGTGCGAATATATCAGACATGTTCACACGTTATTATCCATGTTGTTAAAAAGGATCTGTGTCTCCTTTTCTTGTGACAGGTTGTCTGTGTGTGGTCGGGACGAGCACATGTGAGATGTGAGGGCGACACGCCGCACCGCAGCTGCAACGATGAGTCCGTCATGTGACCAGGCAGCGCTGACTTCTTTATGACTGCAAACCACACAATCAGGGCCAGTTAAATAAGTAAAATAACCCTTTAAACACAATTCGGCCTTCTTACTGTTGGCAGAATCCAGGTTCACACCTCTGTGGATTTTCCAACTACAACCCCGCCAAGCTGCGAAGCATAAACACAGATAGCACTTGTTAATGTACTTTTACAACTTTTGCTGAGCAAAGGCTGTCTTTTTTCAAGCATTCTCGAGGTGATGTACTTTTGTTAAAGTACTGTGAAGAGTTCTGGGGATGTTGCCTGTGTGTTTTGTCTGCTGCTGTAAAACAAAAAGTTTTGGAGTGTATATGCATATACTCACTTACTAACTCGCTTTATCCTTTCTACCGTCTTACCTACTTACTTTTGTCAAACTATTATTTTGTTACCACAGATATTAGCTGCACACGCATGCACACACACACACACACACACACACACACACACACACACAGAGAGACGTTTCCACAGCTCACTCACACAGAGATTCACCTGTTCCTGAGCGTGAGCCAGATGTGAAGGTTTGGGAGAAACACCTGGTTTTGTTCTGCCAACATCTGGTGAGCCATTCATCCTCAAGCTTGGTGACCAACACAGTGGTGGGCGGGGCTTCACACAGTGGGATACGAATGAGGAGGACGAGTCTGTGACCTCACCACCCAGGGCCGACAGGCAGCTGCGGTCAGAGCCGCGGAGGAGGTTGATGCCGTCTCCAGGTGATTCAGTGGCGCCCAACGATGCTGTAACAACCCGCACACAGCGGAGGATGAGATTCACATTATTCATCCACGATTTACTGTAAATAAAAAATTAAACAAAACAATTTACATGTTGTCAAAATCCTTAATTTTAAAATAATCAACAATGATATAAACCTGTTCGTTTACTTCAATATTGAAAACTTTAAGACTTAATAACTATGTGTGTGACTCACTCAGCGGCGGTCGAGCTGTCCTCCAGCAGTCACAGTCCTGCTGGTGCTGATGCTGACGATGGCTGTTGAGTTCGTTGTCTCTCGCGGCCTCAGGGGACGAGCACCCAACCGGACTCGTCTCGACCAAATGGGACGGGTTCCTCGGATAGCCAGCAGAGGGCAGAGAGCCCCGGCCCGAGGAGGATGACGATTGGCTGAGTGTGGTGGAGGTGGTGCTGCCAGAGCCAATGGAGTGTGGCCGCGTGTATTCTAAGCTCCTGTGTGAACAACACGCCACAGGGACTGACGACACACATAGATGTCATCAACGAGAGACAAGAGGCTTGGTGAACAACGGGGGGCACAATCATTTCCCAGCATTTGCATGTGGTCACAGTTAGATTCCGGAAACATGACGGGTCTGTGTGAGGCTTCACCTTTGCTAAGAGCCATACTCCAAACCACCCCTTTCCTCAGTTGGCCCCTGGCATCACAACTGAGATGGAGAATTGTGGTGATCCTCTCCAATCCAGTCCAATCAGTGGTCTGCACCCATTACTATCGAGCTTTGTCTCATTAAAATAATGACAGAACCATGTGATGGATTTTTTTTTTTTGTGAAAGTAGTTGAGATGGAGCGCAGATGTATGGATGCTAAGCAGCCAGAATGTTTAACCATTTTAGTTTGCATGCTAGTGTTTGCCAATGTGGAGCTGGGACTTGGTCTCATGGCGAGTTCCACTTGCAGCCGTCATCTGAGTTCATAACTCATGGTGATGTCATATCCAGGTGAATTCTTTGCGTTCAACTTTCCTCACATCAGGCAGGACAAACTAGTCAGCTGGTTCTTACTTGATAACCAACACGTTCCGTGGTAATTCCACGTACAACAACAGCGTAACGACATTCCCGTGGACAACAAAGTGTGTGTAAGAGTCACTGACGTAAACCATAAACAATGTGTGCTGACTGTGACTCTGATGTCAAGAGTCAGTACACTGTGTGTGCAGCTCCTTACTTCTCCCAGGCAGAGAACAGCTGACGGCCCGATCGCAGATGGCAGCATCACTGGGCTGAATGTCCATGAAAGGTTTGCGGCCCATTCCCATGAACACTCTCTCCTGCATACGGAGCTCTGGAACACAGATTTTAAAAGGTTTCGTAGCTACATTTGAAAGCCTTTCTTAGCTAAGGTGCATGCAACGACGTCATGTCGGCGCTACCTCGACTGTGAGCGGCCTGGTCCCACAGTATCCTCTCCAGATCGGTGGTCCAGGCTTTCTTCACCTCCATGCTGGAGGCCCTCAGCGTGTAGGTGTCCTCGCGCTTCCGCCGGCGGAACCAGATCTCAAAACACAGGCCGCTCACGCTGGAGTTATGGGTCATTCCGATGTCGCTAGTCTGAGTGAGGAAGCGTAAATATACAAATACAACAACAGAAATGAAGAGGACGTATTTGTTAACTTGACCTTTGTTTCCATGTGTAAACATACTAGTACTTATTTTACAATATCAAGTGTAACATCATTGAAAGACTGTGAGAAATGGGAAAAATCAAAGTGTTGCAGTGTCGAAATGTGTTGTTTAATTTCTTACACCCAAACAAATTTGAATTTCAAACAATGGAAAAGTACTTTTCAGACCTTGAACGATTGCTTGTAGACATAAACATCATTTCCGATCTCTGTTCTCTTGGTCTTGCTGAAGAGAATGAGATCTTCAAAGAGGAAGACGCGGCGGACGCATTTCTTCTTTCTAAAGAAAACCGTGAACTCGTCCTGGCGAATCAACTGGCCCTGTTCTTTTAAATTCACCTGAAAGAGAGAAAACTTTGTATTATTCACCGCGACGTGTCACAGAGTTTCTTTCTCTGTCTCCTTTATATCTTACATCACAGTCCTGGATTGCGTCCATGGTGAGCAAATCATTGCCGTGACGCATCTGAAACCGAACCAGGTCTGTGGCAGCCTGGATCTCAGCCTTCTCCCGCTCCCTCTCACCACTGGTCAGATCAGGAACACACACGCCTGAGCCACATGCAGCTGACGTGAGCGCCGCGTCCTGGACCAGGGCGTCTTTTGGCTGGTGGGAGCCGACCAGCGTCAGCATGTCCTGCAGCAGGAGGCTGTACTTGCTGATCCTCTGGATGGGCCTCAACAGGTAGGATGAGAGATCCATCATATCCCCGAGTTCCTGTTGCTTTCTCTGCGAAGACAAACAGAGAATAATAAAGCTTGTAGAGGTAAAGTATGTTTTCAAACTCATGATGTGAGAAGACGTCACACCTCAGAACCTGGTGATCCAGGATTTAGAACACGACATAAGCTCATAAGCTTGTATTAGATCCAATTCTCGTTGCAATGTTTAGGTGCATTCAACACCAATGAAATCACATCCCATTGGTACACATATATAAACAGATGTGTCATGCAACACAGTTACTCATGGAGTCCCGCAGGGCTCCTTGTTTGGACCTATATTGTTTATATATGCATTGTCGTAGAGTGTTATGCAGATGATATGATGGTGTATTTATGAATGCAATCTTCTGAAATCAATCACGAGGCCTGTGATAACTAAAATAAAACTTTGCTGAAATGTGAATGAGCTCATGGTGACTGATCAGACTATGTAACGTTTGATTTTACTGGGTTCTTGGGTAGAATTTGATCAAAATATATATCATTTTAATGAGATAAGGTGGGTGTTTAGAGTCAGCGGGCAACAATGAGAGTCTTTTGTTTGAAGTTAAAGTATTTCAGAGATTTCCAGTTAAGAATCGCTGCGCATACTGTTTTTAAGGAAAAGAGGACAGGAAAATTACCTTAAATAAGTCATGGCGACGATGAAGTATCAGAGCATCTGAACGAGGTTTGTTCTTGCTGTACAAAGCATAAAGGCCAAAGCTCTCACTCTGAGGAAAGATGCCCGGTAGATCCACATTAGACACTAATAATGCATAAATTCTTTCTCTTTTTTGCATCAAAACATATTTAATTAACATTATTTAATAATGAGTAATTATTGTATATATGTTAAATCAAATGTTATGTGTAGTTTGTTTTAAATGAACGAGCATCATACAAACATGTCGTTACTCACATGTCGGAGAAAACAGCGGGCGACCATGGCGGGCTCTCTCTGGCACGCCTCCAGCTCTGGCAGGAAATTGTGGTTGTGGAAATCATACAACTTCTCCAAATTGCCAAAGATAATCCCTCGTTTGCCCCTGAGGTCCTGGGGGATGTCTTGTCTGTCCAGCAGGGGGAGGTAGTGGGTCAGGATGTAGCCCAGCGAGCGGACGTACTCCCTCTCTGTGAACACCAGCTCCTCCAGGACACGCTGCAGCCTCCTGGCAACAGAGACAGAGAGCAGGTCGGTGCGTTTCCAACACTGACACTCGTCATAACGCCGGTGTGAGTTTCCATATTTAACTGCAGTTAAACATTATATTTAATTACATACACAAACAAAGGAACAACGGCAATAGAAGGGTGTACACACTAGTCAATGGAGATATTCTGGTATTTGAGTCGTATTAATCCACTTGATTACATCTAAAATAAAAATCTTTACTTTTGACAGATTCTCCTGTAGACTTTCAAACCAAATGTTTAGATAGAAGGATACAGTACCTGACATTCTTCAGTGTAAGCTTCGAGACACAGAAGAAACCATTTTACACGACAATCCATCCAGATTTCAAATTTCAACACAAGTTTTATAAGTTTTTTCAAAATTCTGCATTTTGAAAAAAATCTTGCATTTGCCTGTCAAGGGTTTAGGAATCCCCCCTCCCCCCAAAAAGACACATTTCATTTAATAAAATGTTCAGTTAGGAACCTTTCAGTCCCCTTCACTTACATGGTAAACCCGACTTACTGGGCACTGCTGGTGCTCTCCTGAGGACTCGCCTCGCTGAAGGTTCCTTCATATCTGCCAACCGGCAGGCTGGAGTGTTTGCACAACATTTCATCGCCCCCCACAGCTCCCTGGCTGCTCATGCATGAGTCCTCTGAGCAGAAGCTGCCGTGTCGGGAGATCTGGAATTTCTGAGCCTCTTGGAGGATCCGACAGGACGGCTGACCGTGGTGGGAGCAGGAAGACGGGGGGCGTGCACGCTGCTCTGGAGGAGTGGACGAACCCACCGCCACTGCTCCAGTGGCGCACGAGTCCTGGCTTGCTGACCGCGTTTTAAGACCTCGTCCCCATGGAAACCACTGGCAGCCAACGGTATGGGACTGAGACAGAGCAGCAGCATCTCGCTCACTCCTCGCTCTGTTCGCCTGCCTCCTCCTTGTCTTTCTGTCTGCTCTCCTGGCTGATCTGTGCGACAACAGACATACATCTCAGGTGGCAGATAAAAACTTTAATCACTTCAACCCCACTGAAGTTTGTACTGTTTCAAAAAAGTATACCCACCTTAACATTCAAATCTGTATTTGAACATTGAAAGATTCTGTAGATTCCCAATACAACTTATTTTTTATTAATTCAATTCAATTTAAAGATTCTGTAGGCACCAAATATAATTCATTTTACATTAAATTAATTAAATTTAAATATAAGTACTCAGTATTATCATGAGTCATTTCATGTATTTATGTATTAATTTTATTTCGATACTGACTTTTGGATGCAAGATAATGGTTGTGCAGACTCAGTGTAGGTTTTAAATGTTAAGAGGCTCCATCTTTACCTGTTGGTTGCATCATCACAATGACCCTCAGGTTTCGCAGTGATGTTACAGCAGGCTCCTGGGTTTGTGTTGTTGCACAGGATTGGCTGTCCCCTCTCTAAATCCACTGCGCCGCACACGATGCCATGCCACTGCGGGTGCTGTGGCCCAGGGGTTGACTGCACCACCAGATTCTGACCACCGGGCGGCGCTGTCTGAACATTAGTGCTGTTCACGTCCACATAATGCCGCTCACACCAGCTGCTGCGGTGTGGCTGTCGCTGGTGGACTTCATCCTGCATCCTCTCTTGAAGCTGCTGCCTGGCCTCCTGGCATCGCAGCCATGCTGCGTTCCAGACCCGCATCCCCCTAGAGCCCCGCAGGGCGCTTGCCTGGGCCTTCATCTCCTGGAATTTCTCTGGGCTGAACTGGAGGAATCTGTCTCCGAAGGTCTGGAGGATGGTGCTGCTATGGTCTGCTGATACATCAGTGGTGTCTGCAGGCGCGTCGTCATGTTCTGATTGAACTTGAAACCGGGGGCCGCTGCTCAGGTGACGATCTTGACTGTGTGGTGAGTGAATGTTTGTTTGATTCATGCTTGCTACACTTTCATCGTAGTCATGTGTTCTGAGTCTGGATAGACTCTGGTCCAGGAACTCAGTACATTCACCAGCCAGAGCTGAAGCCTGTGAGAAGATGCAGAATGTGAGAAGATATGTCCGACTCCAGTCCGGTAACACAACTCAACTCCCCCACACTTATTTCTCTCCATATTGACAAAATGTATTTTTCAATATGAACAAAAATGGAACACAATTTACATATGAATGAATATATGTATGTTATGTATAACATTATTATTATTGATATGAATAAGAATAAGAATGTTGCAATGAGTTCATTAAATTGAATTTAAAGTTCATATTTCCGAACTGACCTGTTCACAGAAATCGCACACATTGACCATGACCTGCAGCTCCCTGCCGCAGGCCTCGGCTCTGGACAGGAAGCCATCCAGGCCGGACTTGAAAGCGCAGACGCGAGTCCTGAATGCGTCAGTCTCTAGGTAAGAAAGTCCAGTCCGCTGGAGCCGCTCCGCCTCCGACACAAGCGACATGGCGTGATGTCGACGGTCCTGGAGGAGGAGGGAGGCAGGATGAGTGAGACAGACTGAGACAAAGAGTCGTCTTTGCCTACAAGTCGTTGTGACTCACGTTGGCTTCAATAAGAAAACTGGTGAAGCTGTTCAGTATTTGTTCCATTTGGTCTCCAGAGTCCTCCACAGATTCGGCCTCCTGCAGGTGGCGCTCTCCCTCCACATCAAACCACTGCTGCATCTGTGGAGGAAGAAATAAGCTTAGTACGATCGGATGTGTCTTTGGATTATTGATACACGACATGGGTTTTATTTTCAACTGCCACGATATTTGCTTGTATCATGTGACCAATACCGATAATCGAAGCCATTATTTGCATGTTACATTGCTCTTCTTCTATGACCATAAAAAGGAACTGTGGGCCGCTCTACTGCCACCTGCAGGAGACACATACTTATCTGTCAAGAAAAATTCTTGGAATAATTTCTAATCTTATTTAAAAAAAAAGCTAAGAATGACTTTCTAAATTACCTGTCCAATAGATTTAATGTTTAGTGATACTGCAGCCGATCGGAGAGTGCACCTGTGTGAAGTGTCCCTCCACCTCTCTGAGCTGCAGCAGGTAGTCCAGGTGTTCCACAGACACGTTGGACTTCTGCACAAGGACATGGACCTGCTCCTCCACATGGTTGTACATGCTGGTCAACGAGTCCACGGCGTCACTGCAGAAAAACAACCACGTAAACATTAGGTGACATTGTAAATTTCTATGGGATCTTTCGGCGAATTGGACGGAGAAAAGGTCAAAAGTGAAAACATAAACATAAACAAAACATAAATTCAATTATTATGTTGCATTTATATGATTGTCATGTCGTAAACTGAATTCATCCTGAGGGAATTCTTCTTCTTTGCTGCTTTTTGACCCATCAAGGGTGAACACGCAAACGTGGCTGTGAGCACACACTCCCCCCAGGGAGCCATTCTGGGTCAGCGCCCAGTTCAAGGGCACCTCGGCTGTGACGGCTCAGAAAAGAACTGATCCTTTCTGCCAATTGCAGGCAACTACTGATCTCAGGGACTGACGCAACTCACATCTGGACACGTCTCCTGATCGCGCTGGTGATCAAACTGGTCTCAAATCCTTTTTCAAACCAGTGACACGAGCGGTCAAAAGCACCGTGTGGGACTCAAACCCACCACCTGCAGCAGCAGCAGAGGTCATCCCTCAGTCTTTTGTGTTGACTGTTTCTGACTGAATGGCTGTTTCTGTAAAGCCATAAAACCAAATGTCTAAGTTCCTCCAGACCCCACGTTTGTCTGATTCATCTTCTCTCCACTGTTTCACTGTTTATCAGATCATCGTTTAATGCTCCAATCATGGGATTCTCAGCTGTTCTGTTTTGGTCCTCACCTGGAGAACCACACCAGAGTTTGGCACATGACTGGGATCCAGACCGGTTTTCGTCTGAATTACTTGTGCCAAAACAAACTCCTGGTCAAGTGATGTAATCAATGTCAGTTGGTCAGTGAGATCGCCCCGAGACCACGTCTCGCCATCTTAAGCGGCAATATTTGACCAATGTCTGAGGAAGTTATCTCTAGTTAGGAGGGAGTTCCATTTGGCCCCAGAACACGACCCCGATTCAACTGGGGCACGGCTCACCTGAGGTCCTCACACTGGGGATATTTCAGGTCACTTTCCTTCCTCAGCCGAGCCAGGACGGCCCCGCCTTCTCTCTGCAGGCCGACCAATCGGCTGTCCTCCAGCACGTCCCGCATCAGTGTCCTCTGCTCCATCATGCTCTGCTGCACCGTCTGTGGAGAAAAAAAAAACGTTTGTGAAAAACGGTGTTCCACGATTGCCTGGCTTGTAAACCACTGCTCGGCAGAGACAAAGATGCTGATGGATGACCAGGGAAGACCGGTCGTCCATAAATGACATGAAGTGAATCACCTGCACAGAGTCCGTCCTCTGCGGATCCTCTAACTTGTTGATGGCTCTCATGAGTAGACTGGACGCCTCGTGAAGATCAGAAACAAACGGGAAGAGTTTCTGGAGAAGGACAGACTTGTTGATAATGACCCAAGTGATAGGACCCATGTGATAGGACAGCGAACCTCACCTGGTGCAGCTCCGTCCAATCACAGCGGCCGTGTGACAGAGTTCCTTCCAGGCGGGAGCTCCGCTGACTTTCCTCCACCAACTTCAACAAGGCTTTCGCTGACGTCAGCACTTCCGTCTGTTTGGAGAAACACACGCTGAAATAACATCAACAAGTTTCCATGACGACACTGAAGTCATTCAAGTAATGAAATATACTTTTATGCTCCTTTTTATTTTTAATACTTGTATATTACCTTTACAGCTTTGTAATTGCTAAATGTTTTCACCGTCATATTTCTATTGTTGGAGCTGCTGTGAATAAATAATAACAAATAAATAATAATAACATATACCTGATAATAATAAAATAATCCTCCATAATTTGTTGGCAGATTACTCCTACTGACTTAATAAAATATACAGGGTTATTTAAAGTCTCTCATGGTGGTTAAAGGAGCTAAAAACCAGCGCTCATCATTCATACTCTGTTTGCAGCCAATGTAACGATGTGGTACGGAGGAGGGTTCACTGAGGACAGCAACCTGTCGCAACATCGGGACGTTTTCTCACTTTTGATGAGAAAGAAATGGACCTAATTGATTTTTTTTAGAGTTTTATCTTATGTTATACTGACCTGAATGCCAGGACAACGCTCCGGCCGGAGGCTGCGCTGTTTGTCCACCAGCAGCAGCAAACTGTTCACTGCCTGCGGAGCGTGTTCCTGCAGCGGAACACCCCACACATCAGTTATCTCTGTTATTGGTCCCTGCACACACGCTGACACGTGTTCTAACCATCAAAAACATACTTCGCTGAATCAGATTTGTTCTAACATTTTCTAACGTGAATGAAAATGTCAATATTGTAGAGTTATAGTGTGTAATTCAGTTGTGTGTGTTATGATGAAACAAATTACCCTCGATGAACAAAAAGGAAAATAACTATTTAATGAGGATGCAGGCTGTTCTCAGGAGCTGATATATTATTCTGCACGCACACTTTACTCATTATGCCTGAGTCTGGTAGAGTTCGTTGATGCTGAAACATTGTGAGTTTTCATGTAAAACTGACAGAAATCAAACAAGCATCTTAAAAAGATTCATGTGTTTGGACTCAATTAATCATCCTGCTTTCTGGAACGGACCCCAGAAGGACCTAAAAAAGCTGTGTGATCTGCAGAGGTCCACATACCTGAAGGTCCATCAAGGCCTTGTAGAACTGCGGCTGAGGATTCGTCCTCCTCGCGTCAAACAGGAGCGTCAGCCCGGCTTCTCGGATTTCTCTCCTTGTACATTCAGAGACCAAAGCACAGGGTGTTCAATGAGCCGCGTGCGTCTGTGCACCAATTTACAGGTGTGTGATGTTACCTGACGATGGAGTGGAAGTAGAGCAGCGTGTGTAAGAGCTCCTGGCTGGTGACGCTCGACGTCCATCCTTGGTGGTCTCCATAGAACTCGATTATCGCTCTGCCCGCCCTGTCTCTGCCACCTGAGCAGGACGGGCGGCAAGATCAGATCGGAACGCTGGCAGGAAATGACTTGTTTTTAAAAAGTGGGCCGATAACATAGCTCACATTTTTGCCAGATGGTGTCGAAATATAATCGTATCGTATTCTTTGTCAATTTTCCTCTGTTGCAAGCTGTGGAGTTCTGTATAATGTAAATTAACAGTTATGCAATGAGGTAATTATGGCGCCTAGAGAAGTGCAAAAACAATTTCGTCCTAACCGATGAATAGTCCACCATCACATTTTGAAAAATATGCATACATGAGTTGAAGTTGGATGAATACTGTGCAATTCTCAGAGTTGTGTTCTCCGTTAGTTCTCAGCTGATAAACACCGTGTTCTTCAGACATCTCTTCAGATTTCTGCTTGGAACTTTCTGCAGCTCGGACAACAAGTCAGAAACCGACCGTGGACAGAAACCGGTGAATCTAAAAAAAACAAAACACCTGCCTGTGAGTGCTGCTACGCCCTGATACAGGGGGTGGGCCCTGGGGTCTGCAGATCCCAGAGGAAGGTGGTCAGGTCTGGGGCGAGCAGAGGAAGGCTGTGGGGGGGTCCGAGACTCTGGAGGTGAAACCGACAGGTTCTCCATCTGATAGCAAGCTTGACCGCTGATGGACGACCTGCCTGGCTGAGCAGCACCTGAGGAACGTCGGTATATTAGGAAGAAGCTCATGATAAAACCTTCAAACCGTGGATTGGATCAGGAAACAGGAGCACCTGAAGCAGACACGTTCCTCCTGCTGATCTTGGGCGAAACCAGGCGAAAGGCTGTGCTCTTCTTACATTTGACCACATGTAGCTGAGGAACCTCTGCACCGGAGGTCTCTCGTCTTCTCACCTTCTGACCTTCAACGAGGACCAGCTCACACTTCTCAGAGGTGTCCACCACTGCGGTGGAGAGGGAGGAACATCTCCCATCTGACGCGGGTTCCCGTCTGTCCTGTGAAAGAGGCTGAGAGACGCTGGGACCCGCCGCCGTCGAGCCGGTGGTGACCAGGACATCACTGCACGTGTACGCTGACCCATGGCGTGTGTCTGACAGTCGGGGGTCGGCGGGCGTCCAATGGTCAACACTGCCGTAAGCTTTGTCATGTGGTTTCTCCCTGGAGTCCCTGAATGTCACAGTGGTCCTCTGCGATGCCAGTTCAGCGTTCACAGCGTTCGTGCCTCTGTAGTCCACGCAGCCGGCGCTGCTCGGGTCTCCGGGCTTCCAGTGAGGAGCCGTGTTTCTTTCCCCCGACTCCTTACAGATACTTCCAGCAACAGACGACTGGTTCTGGATCTGGGGAACAGCTGGTATCCGTTGACCGCGGCACCACGGACCCCTCGTTTCCATCTGCGCGTCCCCTTCCTCCTCCACTAGAGCCGACATGCCGGCGCTTTGCCTCTCCTGTCCCAAGGAGACGGGGTTCTGTAGAGCAGCCTGGTACGACTCTCTGTATCGACACCGGAGATCCAGAGCTTTGGAGACAACGTCCCCTTGCTTCCTCCTCGTGCACGGCGTGCAAGGTTTCTCAGAGAAGCGCACGGTGTGGACGCACTGCGAGGGCTCGGGGCGAGTTTGCTGGGAGTGGCGTGGAGCAGAAGACGCTGGCGATGGAGGACAGTGTCTGTGCGGAGGTACATCGTCCTGATGAGGTGTGCGAGTGTGTCTTTGCATACACGACTCCATTGGCGTTTGCCTCTGCGGAAATCGTTCTCCGGTCTCCATTTCCGACTTCTTCTTTTCTTCTGTGACTGACTGGGCTTTGCCAAAGAGAACCGTTGCCTGCTGAATATCGATGTAGTCCCCTTCTTCAGCGACCTGCTGAACGCTTGCGTTGTCACCAGCAGCCCGGCTCTGTGTTGACGGTTTGTCTGCCTCGGTGAAGCTGCTGTTCCAGGTGTTGGGGGACACCCAGCCGATCGGCTTCGGCTCGGCCTCTTTAGCTTTGACCAGCCCGGGTGAGGGAGCGGCGCTAGTGTCCACCAGACAGACGGACACAGCGATGCCGTGCTTTGCCGAACGAATTCTGGTCTCCACAGACAAAGCAGGGGTGTGTGAATACGACGGTGAATTGTGATATTGTTTCAGCTCAGTGGGAGTCGGGAGCAAACTTTTGGACGAGGGATTCTCAGGGAAGTGACAAAGAGGAAAAGGAAGCGGAGGTGGTAAAGGAGGACAGGACGGAAGAGCTGAGGCCATACTACCTCCGGCCCGCTGCGGCAAATCCACTAATTCAGGCACGGCCACCCGTTCCCATGGTAACCTCACCACGCCGTGCTCAGTAGCAAGCAGACATCGGCTGAGAGAAGCTCCATGGCGGCCCTGGTTGAGCTCCTCCAGCCAGTCACGGCTGAATATACAGGGATAAGAGGTTTCGGGGACAGGGGTCTCCTCCAAGAGCTCCACTTGGAGCTCGTCTTCCTCCAGGAGGCTGCAGACCACAATTCGAGCAGATTGGTCGCAGAACGGTGTCACTTGGAGGTAAAAGTCGCCTGGCTGAAGAAGAGTCGGGCTGATGGGAGCGAGATGAACGACGACCTGGTCCCGCAGGCAGAGAGGCCAGCCCTCGCAGAGGAACAGAGCGCCGGGGTACTCAGCCTGCCGAGGAGATCGACACGGACTCAACAACAACAGACGTTGATTCTTGAGTGGGGCTGCAAAGGTCTGGGAATTTTCTAATATGGAGCGTGTCCTGAACTGAGGCCACGCCCCCTACCTGTGCTTCCTCCATCACATGCACAGTGGATTCTGGAAGGTCATCCACAGCTTTGAGCCCGTGGATGACATGAACGAGAGGTTTTGATGCTAATGTGGTGAAGATATATTCTATATGGTTGACAAGACTTTTTTTTCCACTCCAAATTTCTACTTTGTCTCAATATCAATTTTACCAATTATTGATTTCCAGCATCAGTTCATGTCTGTATTAGTGTTCAAAGAATCTTAGACTCACACATGCCGCCTGCTGAACCGTCTCTAGAATGTGTTTGGCCGGGACCAGAAAGTCCAGCAGGCAGCGCAGGGCGTCTCCCTGGTAACGGGCGTCGATGGTCTGGAAGAGCTGGCTGAGGAGCGTGGGGGCCGTGGCCTCAAAGGGCGGATAGAGCGCCGACAGCAGGTTCTGGATGGACCCCTCCAGAGAATCAAGGTTCTGAACGAGCAAATAAAAGAGACAAAACATTATAGTGTGTGTGTGTGTGTGTGTGTGTGTGTGTGTCACTTACCCAGAGTTCTAATCATAATATACAATCTACACACGCACACATATACACACACACACACAGAGTAAATTACAAAATACTTCATAATGTGCTTGAGCTTATTCAATTGATACACAACTGTCTATTCAGCATATTTATTTGACTGACATTGACTGATTTTCCCCAGATTTTTGGGGTTGTTTTTTTTTGCAGAGGACAAGTCAACATCAAAACATTTGGAAGTCGTAAGCGCCAGCGAGCAGCAGGAGACCCGAGGTCGGTTCCATCCATCTCACCGCGTGTCACTCAGCTGTGAGAGGAGCTCAACAGGCACAAGCATTCACGTCTCACCATTCAACATCACGTCTGCCAGACAGACAGCAAACATCCAAGTAAACACGATGGCTGATCTCAAGGCAGCCGTGACACCCACACCCCACTCCCCACCCCCTGCCACGGGTTTACCGTTTCACATTCCCTTTGACCTGAACTCGTGGTGCGACCCCCACTTTTAGGTTCTGCTTTTTTTAGCCTCAGGGTTAATGTACACATGTGGCATCAGGACGGAGAGGTGAGAGCCCCCACATGAATGACGCCCATACACACACACACACACACACACACACACACGCATTTTTTAAATCAGGCAATCAATAAGTTTTCTATTTTTATTTTCTCATATTTTAGCAACCCTCGTCTATTATTTACCGTCTGTATTGTATCTACTTATTTGATTTAATTTACTTAGTTATGACTATTTATTTAATCCTTTAATCTCTGTTTCCTTGTTCCTTGTGGGTTCTGTCTGGGATTTTTGTTTTATTAAGGAAAGCACAAAGTTTGTTTGATTGATTGATAGATTTTTGTTTTTAGATGTATGTAGAACAATCTGCTGTAGTAACTGGAAACACGTTATAAGATAAATATCTCATCATCAACCTTCAGCGTCTTGTAAATGCATCGGTTGCAGATTTCCTTTCCTCTTGTTTCTGACGGATCCATTGTTAGGTGACTTCTTCCGTCATGACCCACAGACCCGACTCACTGGATGATAATGTAAGTCCACAGCTCCGGAAACGGCACGGTGACTCAGAGCTTCTGTTCAGCCCACCACACCCGACAGCGCGCTGATGCTCATTGTGATAACAAGTAGAGGGGTTTGTTACCGTGGCAGCAGACTTCCCATCCTGTGGACACCGAGCACCTGAACCCCAAAACAATGTGTGAAGGCTTCACGCTCGCTGCGCTGATTGTTTGTAAAGAGGAGAGAGATGCTCTGTGGCCTCCAGGGTCAGACCTGGGTGTATTAACGTTGCTGGTAATATGATCGTCAGCAGTTCCAGGATGTCCACGTACATGCTGACGTGACATTTACAGCTCAAATTCTTTGAGGCGTGTGTGTGTGGGGTGTGTGTGTGTGTGTTTATGTTTATATGTGGTCTATCATGTCCCTATAGAAACACCCGGATCTGACACTGAGGATAAGACGTCCCAGTGCGGGCAGACGAGGACAGTTTGAATGTCTCTGTCCTGTATCATTATGAGACAGAAATAGTCTGTGTACATACCAGACGTCAGACGGGTTCTCCTGCCAAGACAGAACAACACAGAACGGTGGAAATGAAATTCTCCTTTTTTCTTCTTGGTTTTAAGCAGGAAGTTGAACTTCTTTTGACGTTCCAGTATCAGTGATGATCACTGTCGAGGAGTAACGAGGTCGAGGACGTACTTTCATTTAGTCTATTTACTGTCAGTTACATGACTGGAGACACATTTCGTTATCCACAGTCAAATATTCATGTCGACAATTTAGTTACATCTGAGCAATTTCTGCCCAAACCTTGTCTTTGTATTTGAGAACATTATTTTTGGGGATGTGGATGCTGAGTTTTTTCAGTTGATGCTGCTGGAAGTTCAAACAGTGACACATCTCGAGTCGAGAAACAGTTGAGAACATTCAGTCAACATTTAGGAAACATTCCGAATTGGAATTTGTTCCATTCATTAAAGTCACTGAACATTAAGAACTCTGACATACAGAATTTACAGTCTGAAAAACATTATTATTATTCCAATGGGGAGCGTGAACGAAGAAAGAACCGATTCATTTATTAGAGTTAAGTCTCCACACAAAACACGCGGTGCAGGAGTATGACATCTTGAAAAAATGTCACAGTCCTTTACTAATATAGCTTCCATCATCTGGTATGTTAGTTCTAAATATTCTGTTTACAAAATGCCTGAGAAATATGTGCATCACAATAAGCACAACTGATGTCATTTGGAAAAAATTCAGAGCCTCTGAAAACGCCGACAAATCCTCTAAATAAACGCGACCAAGAGTCTGTTTCCTGTGTTTATGTTTGCAGTGTTTCATCCCCTCGCAAGTCCATAAGAGCCAACCCCTTACCCCACACAAGATTCACGACCAGATTACTTAAATATATCTCCTTTTTTTGTCCTCCTCCTCATGAGAAAAACTGTGGAACAGTCATGGCTGCACACTGTCACTTCTCTGACTGAAAGCAGAGAAGAGATCACATTGTCTCCTGAACAAACCGTTAACATCACGTGAGCGCACAAGTGACATTGAATCAGATGTTTAAATCAGATGTCTTTTTGTTGTCTGACAAAAGACTAAAAAAACTACACTAAATGCAAGAAAGAAGCAGATGTCCCTGAAGACGTTTCAGTCTGAATGTACTGTATGTAGAATACAACACAATGGAATAGAACAGAATAAAATGAAGAAAAAAAAATCTTAACAAATAAAGGTTACAAAAATAAGTATACAAATGTCTTACATGCAAATGTGAAATGGAAGAAAAACAAGGATAAATACTCAATATAGGACTTTTCATACACTAAACAAAGTGATTTCAAAGATTAAAATTAAATTAATTAAAGACATCCTAGTCTATGAAGTGATGCTGCGACGCTCCGTGATCTGAATACAATGAGCTGCGGATGACACACCAAGCTGAGGACGAGTGTCGTCAGCCAGCTGCTCCGACGAGCCGTCACATGGATAATAAGTGACAATCCAAACTATTCTGTATTTCGGAGGGACGATTCAGTCGTGTCATAAACAGATTAGAGGTGACGCAGAGGTTGTGCAGTGACAACAGACGGGTCCCATGACAGCGGAGGAAGTCACCCCGTGTCAGCCAAAGCCTCCAAATGTTCTGTCGCTCTGTTTCCTTCCTGTTTCAGTCGAATTCAAGAAGCCAAAGTTGAGTTTTGAGGAGAAAGTGTGTTCAAAAACTTGTCTGAGAGTTCTTTGGTGTTTAAATAATTTACATTGCTATTTACAGCCATCACTCCGAAAAACAGTAACATCATTTGGGACTGACGGCTTTCACATGGATGCACCTACGAGAAAGAAAAGTTTTATCTCGTTCATTAAACATTCTGTGTCTGTTCATCCAGAAATCTCTATGAAACTACTTCTACGAGCAGCTGTGAATGAATGGGTGAATAAGGAAGATTGTATTTACTTACTGCAGAAACAAGTACAGAGTACAGACAAGTACTCTGATTGACATGACTGAAATATTAAACAATATGCTTCCACAAAGCACGTTCAGTGAAAACTCTCTGCATAGTTCTATTTTCTTGTAAACTGACAGAAACCCTGGACTGAGGAACATTCTGCAGTTTCTTGGGTCCCAGGTGAACTGACGTAAACACCGTGTGTGACCCCCGAGTCGGCCACACAGGGGATTTAGGAGCTTCCCACTAACCAGGAAAACACTAATCATGACGACCTCGATCAGCATGACGGTTTGAACGCGCCAGTAAAGCAGCAGTCAGGAGGCAGCATGAAGTCATTTCGGATAAACCAGCTGTCTGCGCCGTGTACGAGAAGTGTGTTATTACGCTTTCCCCGACACTACCTGTTATTCTGCTACAGCTGCTCGGCATGACACTCTGGCAGGTTTCATCACAAACAGAAAAGATCCAGGCAGGAAAATCATCACGGTAATAAGACGAAACTCTGAACGTGGAGCCACAACTTTCACATGCAAGTCCTCGAACCTTGAATACAGAATTTGACCATTTTGATGATGTACTGATACTCAGACCAACTTTTGTATTTCTATTTTATTACTACTGCACATCTTAAAAGTCTGTTGCTTGTGTAAATTTGACTACTGAGTTCCAAAATAAAAGTACACGTAATTTGCGAGGTGTACTGTGTGTGTGTGTGTGTGTGTGTGTGTGTGTGTGTGTGTGTGTGTGTGTGTGTGTGTGTGTGTGTGTGTGT
>JBBMJM010029295.1:6533-18544 GCA_037832705.1 Centriscus cristatus
GTAGGGGCAGAAGAGGAGGAGGAGGAGACGGAGAGACAGAACAAGCAGCAGCAGCAGTCAGATGAGCAGGATTTCCAAATATGTCCAATTACAGCGACGTGAGCTGCAGCTTCAGCAACTGTCTGTCTTTCTCCGTCGCCATAGTGATTTGGTCATTGAAACCAACATGTTATGTTGAATATTTTTTTAGATTTGTCAATTAGTGGTATCATTTTTCAGGCTCTGGGTGACATTTTATGTGACCGACTCGTGTGTTTTCCCCTCAGACATCTGTGTCGTCTCCCTCACTGACCTTCTC
Organism: Centriscus cristatus; assembly: GCA_037832705.1. Lineage (NCBI taxonomy): Eukaryota > Metazoa > Chordata > Actinopteri > Syngnathiformes > Centriscidae > Centriscus > Centriscus cristatus. The sequence goes on from JBBMJM010029295.1 coordinate 6,832, forward strand.
TCTAATTTATCGCCCCGTCTGTTGATCTTGGTATTCATGCCGGTTGCTTTTTTTGTGCTTTTTTACGGGCTGTAAAGACCACCTATTAAAACTGAGTTGACATGCTCAACTCATTTCGTCTGCAGATTGCAATTCATCGATATTTTGACACAAAAGATTCATTTCTGTTATTTTCCTATTTTTTCTTAGCCAAATCTAATATTACATATTACTGCTACACTGGTAGTTTCAAGGTCCTGTACTGTACGAACAGGGTGACAAGAAGTCTATTTGCTATAAAGGGCGTTCTCAGTGTTTGTGCCTCCTATTTCCACATCAAACACCATCATTTGACACTAAACCGTCTGTGATGTCATGTCAAATCATGTTTATAGGCCACAACACATTGTGCATCATTGACTGTAAAACATTGAAATTAACTTTCTCAATACAATTAAAACATATATCCTGTGAACATGCCTTCCTCTGCAGTTGATGTTAAAAAAAAAAAAAAGTCAAACAGAATTGTCCCGGCGATCATGTTATGAAAAGGTCCTTTGGTGGTGTGATGAACTCAGACCTGCAGACAGTAAAACCCAGTTCCAGTGAGGCACGTGAGGTTTACCAGGCGGGTGTGACTTGTCATCCTCGGCCTCCGTCCTCTTGGCTCTCTGACGAGAACACCGCGACACACTCTTTGGTTCAGCGAGCAGATGAACACTATCGCGGTTGGACTCCGACTCTGAGGCTGTCTGCTCGCTGCCCGAGCCAGCAGCTGTGGGTCAGCGCCTCTCGTCCTGTCCTGATGTAACATTCCATATCAACAAATGAAAGACCTGGATGTCTCCTTCGCCGTCTGTGTCGTCGTCTCGTAGAAGGAAGTCGGTCGGCTGACTGGCCTGTGGTGAGGTCACAACCAAGTCACAGGCGCGTTTGCCTCATGGGAAAAAGTGTGTGTGTGCTGCGCAGTGTCTCCTCTGGATGTCAGAGCCACATGGCAGACACATTGAAGTTATTTTACAAGTGCCAGCTCGAGACGCGCTGAGTTTAATTCTGCACAATGTGTCGCTCGCCGTTTACAGCCGTTCATCCTGACGTCACACGCGGCTTATTTTAGCGCACGTGATGTCAGCGAGTTCATATGGTTTGATACAGTCGTGAATGGCGAACATCTAATGGATGGGTATGAATTGCACTGAACTTTCCATGGGTGCATTTGTGCCTGTAAGGGGTCCTGGCAGGGGGCTAAAGTCAACTTGAGGGGATGTATGTAAAAAAATAAAAGCTTCTGCAATTTGTGAAACACGTCTATTTGCTAAATATCTGATGGGCTGAAAAGATTCTTGTTCTCCAAGACTAATTTGAAGTAGTTTGTTTTTGGGGAATGATTATTTATATTCTTAACTACAGACTGCAGAGGTTTGCCTCCCCCGGTCCATTGACTTCTTATTGCATCAGGAAATAAATAACTTGGTGATTTTCGAAAAGTGTACATTCGGCAGCCAATGACTTCACGCGGCCATCTGCACGACATCGTATCCATGACAACGCTTCTCCTGATTCCATCGTCCTCAGTTTGTTGATTTTAAGGAATGTTTCATGCCACAAATACAAACATTTACCTTCATGTGCGTTCGCACAAATATACTTTGATGATGTGTGTGTTTTTTTAAAGGGAAATGCCAGTGAAATCACCAGAGTAGAATGTTTGAGTGAAGATTTTCAGCAGCCAGAAAACACATTGAAAGCCTCTAACGTTAAACCTGCTGAAGCAAATTTCCAGTGTATTTGGAAAACACACATTCTATTTCTCCTTGAAATTGCACATGATGAACATTGTGGATACTGTAAAACACTCTTATGTAATGACATTTCACTGCATCAACTGTCTCTCAAAGGGCCTTGTGTGCCCTTCAAAGTAGCAAATGCCTGTTGCGTATGTACCTCCTAAGTGTTTCCATGTAATTGATGTGAATGTCTGAGATGGTGTGTACACTTTGCGGTGGTTCGACATCCTGGCATGGGCTTTGTGGCGTGTTTGTTTGGTGTGTCTGCCAAGAGAACAGCAGGCTTCCCTCTCCACCGTCAATCACTGCTCGGTGCATAAATCTCTCTTTGGTCCTGGTATGTGTCGTACGTGCAGTGCAACATTGCGCCAGCTTTTTTTTTATTTGTACACCGAGCTTGGACGAGCACTTTTTTTTTTCCACAAAATGCTGTACATCACTGATGGCGAATGCCATGATTTATTTCTTTTTTAACTCATGCCTCTGGGGGTTAATAACATAGTTCAAAATATCTTTGTTTTTTAACATCTAGTTATGGTCCGTATATCCTGTAGTTATGTACAAATTTCTGTTTGGTTCTGACAAGCGTTGCGAGAAACTTGAAAGGCTCTATGTTCGTTTAAAAACCGGTTTAATTTTAAGAAATGTAAAAGTGGGTAATTTGGATAAAGGACCACATTCCAGTCGTGTACTTATGTTCTGACAGGAAACACTGCTCAGCACATGTCCACTTTCTCTAAATAGAAACACGTCAACCAGCAGGCGGTCCAAATTACAGATACAAATACCAAATCTGTGGAACACGTCCGTCCGTCCGGGCACACACACGGTGTCAAGAGAAGAGGACAGTTCTCATGCCGGCGTCCAAAACCACATGAACAGCTTCTTCTGCAGGATCATTTATTTGATAAAGTCGTCATCTGGACAGTAACTCTTTTCAGTCAAGCAAGAGGACCTTTGCTCATAATAAGCATTTATACGTGTGTGTGTGTGTGTGTGTGTGTGTGTGTGTGGCCAGGCGACATCTAAAACAAACAGCAGATGGTACAGTGTATCTCCTTTGGTCACCTCACAAGAAGATGTGTGTTTTTCTCAGTCACGTTCATAAATACGCACACTCCTGAGAGCTGACATCTGTCTCTATTCTTTGTTGTTTTATAGGAAAATATGGGATTCCAAGATCGCAGATCCTTCAACAAGGTAACAAAGTTTCTTCAAGTGATTTGACCGACCGACAGATAGAACAACCTTTTCTGAAACTGATTCACGAGAATGTTCTTTCTGTCTTTTGCAGACTGAGCATCATGGCGAGGAAAAAGGGATTCTGGGTCGAGAAGGTTGACTGTCGAGGCACCGAGGACACCCTGTCAGAGTGCCATGCTCAGCTGTCGATCCCCCGTAGCCCCGTCCCCTGTAAGAACGGGAGACACGCCGTGGTGAAATGTGTGCCAGGCCCTCAGTTTGCTCGGATGTCCTCAGGAAGACCCCAGGCCCCTCACCCAGTCGTGGTAAGATAAATGTGTTGCACAGAAGCACATTCCTGTGTGGTCATGTGACGAGCACGGTGCTTCATCGGTGGTACCCTGTGCAGCCCGTGCGCCTGAAGGCTGGGCCCAGGCTTGGCGAAGGTCGAGTGGAGGTTCTCCGTGACGGAAAGTGGGGGACCATTGTGGACCACCTGTGGGAAAGAACTGCAGCCAGTGTGGTGTGCAGAGAGCTGGGCTTTGGTTCAGCTCAGGACGCCCTGCACGGAGCCTTCATGGGTCAAGGTCAGTCAAAAGACCTTACTACGCTGGAATTTCTAGAAAAACCTCACGTAGGTTCTCTTGAAGCGGAGTCTTTGATTGTGTTTATCATTTGTCACGGTATTCCAAAGCACACAGGGCGATTTCTCCCGTCTTTACTCTTATCTCAGGAACCGCCCCTGTCTGCCCTGACAGATCAGATAGTGTTTGTCTGTCTGTGTACGGGGGCTCTTGAAGCTGTGAATGTGCTGATCCTTGTATCTCCAGCTCTGAGCGTCTGTGTCCTGACGACCAGCTGTCTCAACACTGCGTCAACGAACCCACTTGACACATGAAATGTAATGGTAGAAAGCACCAGCCCTGGCAATACCTGCTGCTACTCTTGCTAGCTTTGTGCAAACTTTTCTTCCACCGACTTGCTTCCCAACCTCGTATACAAAGGACACATGTGGAGACTATGTCCAGCTGTGCCAGCAGTGTGCTGTGAGAACTGGCCTCAGGCGAGGGCGCACGCTCTAATGAAACGTTGGACGACAATCTGTTGGTTTAGCTGTTCACTTGACCAGTCAGAGGGTATTTCTGGATGTTGGATTTGTCCTTTGTACCTTTGACCTCTTCAATCGATCTCGTACTCTTGATGATAACAGTTGTTTGTTGGCTCTTGAACACACCAGCGTGCCTCAAACTCATTTTCATGTGGTTTCAATCAGCACTATTACTTGTAACATTTCAGGAGTTTTAAGCAGATCGAGGCAAAATGTTTTGAAGTTATTTTCCCCCGCAAAGCTACATTTGACTGTTTGTACATATATTTAGTGTGTTCTAAGGTTAAGGCGTCACCATTTACAAATGCCAGGTTGAGCTCCTTGCCTTCACCTCATGTTATTCTTGTCACACTTGTGAAAATGCAGTCCTCCTATAACTTGGTGACTCACGTGTTCATAACTGTGTAGTCTTTATTTCCATAGCTTCCATTAACATGTCCTCTGCAGGACATTTTGCTGTCAAGTATAATTTTCTATATGCTGAAGCCCATGTAAATATACAGTAGGACTGTACGTCCCTGCTAGACGCCGAAATTGGAAAGTTTGATTGCACTAACCTTCATCGCCAGCAACCTTGTACTTTTGTCCATCTTGTCTTGTACTCATGCACTTCTGCCCGTAATTGCTTGTCTTCACAGTTCATCCCTGTATAAAAATGGCTTTGGATGGTTAAGAAACACCAAATTACACATTTTCTTTCTGTCGGCATTTGAAGAACGTAATCTGCCTTACTGCTGTCGAATCTTAACAGTAAACAACAAGACCCCACAGGTGAGCGTGGATGCATTTATGAAACGTGATAAAGGTCGCGCTCCACTGATCGCACCAGATTTCTTCCACGTATGCATTCATCTCCAGGTGTGGTGCGGACAAGCAGACACGCTCGAAAAATGACGGATCAGTCAACAGCTCCTGTATTCTTTGAAATCACGCTGACAGAAGAATCCGAATCTGGGGTCTGGTCTGTTCTCTTTGTCCTAAATTTCTGCAGACAAAGATCCTTACAAAAGAAAACGTTTTTGACTTGCGGCCAACAAGCAGGCATATCAGATGACATCAACTAAAAAAAAAAAAAAAAAAAAAAATTGTTGGAGGCACATCCAGGGATGATCAAGGAAAGAAAAATACTACACATCCCACATTAATGTGCTTAAACAGCATAATTTCAGAGGAAAAGAACAGGGTTTCTCCTGTAACCACTCGCTATTTTTACTATTCTCAAGAAGAATGTGACTCTGTTTGCCAATCCTGAAGCTGAAATTTGATTTCTGCTGCAATCAAATATAATCTCAGCCTAATTTAAGATATCGCATGAATTTTACACCTAATTAGTGTTGGAAAAGCAGCGTTTAGTTCTGTTATAGACATTTCACGACAAAGTCTGATTATTTGGAGAATTGATGTGGGGAGTGAACGTGAAGACCAAAGCTCCATCTGCCAACCATCTCAACTCCCATCATCATTAAAATTATCAGTGAGTTAAATTATAGGGACACAGTTTCTATATTTTGACCAACATTGTTATTTCCATGTGTAATTTTACCCGTCGTGTGTGCGTACATATAGTTCACCATAGGGGAGTGAAACACCCTAAATACTTGTGTGTGTGTGTGTGTTTGTGTGAATGTAAATTGTGTGTGTGGCCAGTTTCTCTGAGTTTATTTCAGTTTTTTTTTTTTTTTCAGATTTCCCATCCTAAGGGTTTAAATACAGCATGTCACTGCTCTTTTTGAGGATACCTCAAGCAGGCCCTGTGTTTGTGTTGATAACTTTAACCGTGGATCGAGCTTGTGGCCTGCGCCGTTCAGATACAGAGGGAAGTGGTTTGCAGATGTGTTTTTCATAAGTTCGAGCCCACGCTTGGTGACCAGGATGGAACCAGGCCTACAATCTACCCAAACCGACACAGAGACAGGCTGAGCGAGGCTTCAATCTGGTTTCAGACCATGTTCCCTTGCACCCCTCTTTCTCGGGTTTTCTCTCTTTCCATGGTTTTTGTGGCTTTGGTTGTGTTTATTTCAAATCCACTTCATTTTCAAGTTTATAGTTTGCTGAGAAGAACAACAACCTGGTGCCAGGATTGCCCAGTGTTTTCACATAGAACCATTGTGTCGTCACAAAACGGTAAAGACGTGTTGCTAGCAACAAACAAATACATGTGACTTGTTTTGTTGACACAGACCTCGGACCTGTTTATTCACCCAGGGAGTTGAACTAAACACACTGCAGCGGATGTCATAGCAACAAAATGGTGTTAATGAGGTGTGACGGATCTCCAGAGTCGATGGTGTTTGGCTTCTAGGAGCCGTTTGTCATGAGATATGTAGAAGCTTTTCATTGTAGGTTTCAACCTGACGTCAGAAAAGAAGAGTTGCATGAACTATGTCGTGTGATAATCCCTTTTTTCAACTTGTCATTCTCTTTCTGCAGGTACTGGACCGATCCATATGAACAACGTCCAGTGTTTGGGGACGGAGCGCTCCATCCTCGACTGCCGCTACCAGGAAGTCCCACCATGGACGTTCAAGCACAGCCAGGATGCCTCAGTATGCTGCAACGTCCCTAAAACCGGCATCGAAAACACGGTAAAACCATCTGCACTGTCACAACGTTGATATTTTACAAGATCCAGCGGCGAATTAATCACTCCTGATGGATTTTCAGGTGCGGTTGTCTGGTGGTAGAGTCCCATCAGAAGGTCGCGTGGAGGTGTTGATGGACGTGAATGGCCGTAAACGCTGGGGCTCAGTCTGCAGTGAGAACTGGGGCATCAATGAGGCCATGGTGGTTTGCAGACAGTTGGGTCTGGGCTTCGCTGCCAGCGCACATCAGGTAAGTGTCCATAACTTCGAATGTCATTTGTCTACTGATTATTCCACCCCCCGCCCCCTCGGTGATTGAATCAAAACACTGTCTGAACAAACTTTGATCATCAGTATTAAAAATGAATATGCCTGCCAAGATTTGCCAAAACCCGATCAGCAGTCGGACTTGTTGATGAGAGAAGAAACCGATAATTAAACAGTTGGATAGATGGAGGTCTGTCGTCAGTCACGCTCTGGTGGAGCTAAGCATGAGTCGTGGTGCCTCCAACAGGACACGTGGTACTGGCCCGGGCAGCCGTCCGACAGCGATGTGATTCTCAGCGGAACTCACTGCGTCGGCACTGAGCTCTCCATTCAACAGTGCCGCCGCAACAACCACGTCCACTGCCCCCGAGGAGGCGGAGCTAAGGCGGCTGGGGTCAGCTGTTCAGACAGTAAGACAAACCGTCCTTAAATCGCTCTCCACCCTCTAAATGGTTTTAAATGCCAATGGCGCACATCTGTTCCGCTTCCTGCAGCGGCCCCTGACCTCGTCCTGGATGCCCAGCTGGTCCAGGAGACCGCCTACCTGGAGGACCGTCCCCTCCACCTGCTGACCTGTGCCAACGAGGAGAACTGTCTGTCGTCCTCTGCTGCCCGGATGAACTGGCCTTACGGGCACCGAAGACTGCTGCGCTTCTCTTCACGCATCATGAACCTGGGCCGCTCCGATTTCAGGCCCAAAGCAACACGGGAGAGCTGGACGTGGCACCAGTGTCACAGGTAGAACATCCTGCAGGCGTGTGCGTACGGGGGCGGGGGTGCTGCTGCAGTGGAAACAAGTGCTTAAATACCCACTGTAAGAGGGATGTTGTGGGTTTGTATGTGGTCGTTCGGTGTCTTGTGGTGTGTTTTCTTTGGGGGGGGGGGGCTTTGGTTTTGAGTGTCCTGGATACAAATGATTTGTGGTTTGGTTTGTAGAAGGCGTCAAAGCTGCCGAAAATATTCCGTCTGGCACCTGTTCCTCATACAGTTTTCTCTTGTTCATGCATGAATGACGTAACGACGTTTGTTTTTTTCCCCATGCGTAATTAGGGTTATATTTTACTTAATTGCATTCAACTACCACCAGGAAAGAAAACATGCTGACATGTGATCACTCCTCTGGAAGCAAGCAGGTTAAATTTAAGACACAAGAACCCATTGTACGTTCATATTGTCATCCCCCACACATACACACACGCACACACATACGCACACACACACACACACACACACACACACACGCTGTAGTCGTTTTATGTCTGATGAGACGGTAAGAACACGTTCAGGTCACGAGAGGACCACTGAAGCCCTCTGTGTTGTGTGAAATGTGTCACAGTGACTTACGTGTGACGTGAAACAGTGTTGTCATCTCTCTGGATTCATGACCTGCCCTACAGCACGTGTCCATGGAAACGTCGCTTGAACCGATCTATTTACGCCAGGTTGGGCGTAATACAAAGGACAGTTCGGCCATGTGCGGTCAGTTAGAGCAACACATTGGAGCTATGTGTGTGTGTGTGTGTGTGTGTGTGTTTCAAAGCCCCCCATTCACCGAGAACGAGTAAACAGCTCGGCCGAGCTCCGGCTAAAACAAGCGTCTGTGAGAGGTGTTATGGTGACACCCATGCTCGTGTTCAAGCAGTGAGGTCATTAGGCTGCCAGCCATAGGGAACCAGTGTTCATATTGTGTACACACACACACACACACACACACTCACCTGCACTACCCTCGTCTGTCCTCTCAGGCACTACCACAGCATCGAGGTGTTCACACATTACGACCTGCTGACTCTCAATGGCACCCGGGTTGCAGAGGGACATAAGGCCAGTTTCTGTCTTGAGGACACTTACTGCCCCGAAGGTAAATTGACCAAAATAAACAATTTCCCATGAGGGTTTTTTCCCTTGGTGGATAATATTTAACGTAATTTGTTTCGTTATCCATTTGTCATGTCATGAATCAGGTTGTGTGGGAAAAGGTGCATTGACATGAGAAGCGAACGTGAAATGAGTGACTATGTTGCTGTGATGTGTTTCAGGGCTGCAGAAGCGGTTCTCGTGTTACAACATGGGCGACCAGGGAATCTCTGTGGGCTGCTGGGATACGTATCGGCACGACATTGATTGCCAGTGGGTGGATGTGACAGACGTGCGGCCTGGAGATTACATCTTTCAGGTCAGACATTTAATTCCTCCCTAATGCAGATTTGTGGCCATCATGTTGCGTTGACGGGGATAATTGAACACTCTGGGGAAGGAAGCTTCCAGTCATCACAGTCCACCTCAACCAGCCCCTGTCATTATTTTGATCCGTCAACTCATCGTGGTTATGAGAGTAAAACACATCAATGGCTCCCACTCCCATCATCCTCCATCTCCGTTTCAGACGACTCATCCCGACTCATGCGTGCAGATGTTCGCAGCTGTGGGAGACATGTAGAGTAGCTCAGTTTCTGAGCAGCACCACTTTGTAATTATCCCTCCTAGGTTTTGTTAATTTACTTGTAATACACCTGACAAACATTTCCTTGTGTGTGCAGAATGTTTGAGGCGTGCACGGCCAAAAATGATCATGCGCAGACTGCACAACATGGAGGCACAAGGACTGAATGACAGAAGAGGAATAAATAACACAGAGAAACGGAAGGGTCAGAGGTCAGGAGAAATGAGCGTTTACTGCACGAGTCCAATTATCTGCACGGAGAACAAGCAGCGAATGAGCCAAACATAAAGTTATTTATTTACAGAGGCTGCAGGACATTAAAAAATGTCACTTACCATTTTTTTCTCTCACTGCTTCATTCTTTGATGGAACACATAAAGAGCAGCCGCCGCCTCTGATCCTCGGTTTCGGAGCCTTCTGGCAGGCCTTGCCCTTGAACCGCCCAGTGCTAATGAAACACCAATTACCCAAATTAACCATCGGCTCTCGTTAAGCAGCCTCTGCTCCCCCTGCCCCCATTAGGAACAGCCGATTTGCCACCAAGGAATTCCTGCTGCCCTGTTTTTTACTTTTATAGCACTTCTAAGTAAACACACCGCGCCAACGTAGCAGCGCCCGCTCACACGCACTTCAACGCTGTAATTTACTGTGAAAAATTGTTAAATTGTTCAACAGTTTAAAAAAAAAAAAAAAGCTTCAAGTTTTCTCCCCTTTTCACGGTGTTTGTCATTTTTCTCCCTGTCCGTGCCGTAACCTCTACTTACAGTGGGTGTAGCAGGTTGCAGAGCAGCTATTAGAGTAAATGACGTCTCAGAATTATCACCCAACCAGATTAAGAGAAAACTTGTATCAGCAGACGCTCCGTAAATAACAGACTCGTAGGGGAGTGAAGGGCTCGACTCGTAAACCCGCTTATTCAAAATGATGTCGCGTTTCTAGGTAAAACTGCTCTCAATTTTCCATAGTGACGTTTGAAGAAGAGGGGGTGATGGTGCTGGTGGTGCTGGTGGTGACGGGGGGGCTGCGCCACTGTGGTCCGACCACAATTTATGATGCTCAGCTGTAAAACAACAAATGCAGCTGGTTGGTGTGTTTTGTGTGGGCAGCACGTTTGCATATGGGTTATAAAATATTTTTCACAGTGGGATTTCCTTAAGAATCGTGTGCGTCATTTTAATCGTGCATCTAAGTGATGGGAACATCGTTCCAATACGATTCCATGATAGGAAAGTCGTCCAGGTTTTTATAGATCAAACCAGGATGGAATAAAAAAATACAAAATGTAAACCGCTGCTGGTTTTGTGGGTTTTTTTTTAGTCTGTGCGCTGATGTTCTGTCCTTCTTTCAGGTGGAAGTCAACCCAGCCATGGACATGGCCGAGTCCGACTTCATGAATAATGTCATGAGATGTCGGTGCAAGTACGACGGCCACAGAGCGTACATGTACGGATGTCACGCAGGTGAGAGCTCAGTGCCACCTTCCTCCTCCTGAGCGTCTCCGCTGCGCGCTGACTGATGGACACTTTGGTTTCCTTTGCAGGAGATGCCTACAGTGCAGAGACAGAAGACCTGTTCGAGCACCAGAGGCAAATCACCAACAACTTTGTGTAGCTGAACACCCAGGCCTTCCAGTGGGGCCCAGACATTACTCAGGGTGGGCTGAGGTCGATGGTTCCCGGCCCTTTGGACCTTAGAACCCACAATACCAGACCGCGCAAACCCATGCCCGTCCACCTCTCCGAAGCAGAAGTGGATCAAATACATTTAACACATCACAACAACAGAAACAACCTTTGCAGAGACTCAACAGACTGACAGCAGGAGCAGAACATGAGCCTCTCGGCTCGATGCGTTTTATGACTCCAGTTAAGTACGAGTATATCCAAATATTTCTTCTAACTATACTTTTTTGTGTGAATGTGGACTTGTAGTAACTTAAGTTAGTTTTTCAAAGCATTTACTCATGGAAGACCTTGATGTCGCTATAATTACTCTGTTGCGTAGTCATTGAGGCAACCAGAGCTGTTGGAAGCTTCTTTCCAATGAAAACAACAACAACAACAACAAGAGAAAGAATGAAAAACAGGTTGATGTAATATCTTCTGCAAAACACTGCAGCTACTGCTCAAACAAAAACCATCATTGTCCCTGTGGGTATGATTTCACCCACATTTGTACTTGTACTGTGTCAGTAGTGGTGCTCCTTATAAATACTCTACTCCATTATATGAACTTCACTATAATTCAGGTGAGCAGTGCTGAATTTTATGTTGTCTTCAGTTTTAGTATTTTTATTTTTATTATTTTTATTGCCTTAGATTCGGGTGTTTTCAAAATTTTTATTTTTTTTCCCCAGATCTGAACA
>JBBMJM010029404.1:0-18540 GCA_037832705.1 Centriscus cristatus
CTACTACAGTTAAGCATCACCATACTTCTACGCAAAGCTACGTGTAGCTTCTACCAAAAAAGTCTTAGTCTTACAAAATAATCTTATTGCTAGAGCAATGTAAACAAAAATATCATATCTTTGCTTTGAATTAGCAACTAATCAAACAGAGTTTTATAGTATAAATGTACTGTATGTACGCCATATACTCCATATCATCATACCATAGTAGTGCACTGACTACGATATATTGATTGCCTGTAGAGGGCGGTACCTTGCTGAGAGGGCGGTACCTGCTTGAGTTGATATACTCGTTGCTCGACTCCGCCGCAGAAGAAGAAGTAAAGGGCGGCCTTTAGCGATATAGCACATTAAGCCAAGAAATTTGAGCTAAAACGAAAAATCTCTTTACCTCATTATATATAACTGACGTTGGGCTTGTTTGGAATAAAGATTCATTCATGTAAGTATGTACGGAAGCCACTGCTGAATAATCGTGTGGTGTTTGACGAGTCTCAGCCAGAAGATGAACAGCTCGCTATTGTTTCCGTTGGGGAACTAGTTCAACTTGGACATGCCTATGCTTTTGTTAGGTTCGGTCTACTTCCTAGAAACTTAGCCGGGCATCGCCATGAAACTGGTGTCGGTGGCCTATAAGAAAACTTGTATTTCCCAGTGAAGATAATTTTCCATAGTAGACAATGTCTAATTGTAAGCTCCAAATTGTTATCCTTTGCTAGCCTTTGTAGCTAACGAGAAATAGAATCAGTGGTGCCTTCCCGCGAGTAAGGTTAACACACGTGTGCTAAATGTTATGCGCCCATTATCGGACACGATGTTTGAGCTACACCCTTGTTGGAAAAAAAAGTATCACAACACCTCGCTCAAAAGTAATTCTGTTGTATCATATCAGACATTATATAAACCAACCAAATCGTCAAAATGCCCCAGAACACAGTTAACAAAGGTATGGCTCACCGAAACAGGAAAGACGTACGTTCTTAACATCCTTGCAGCAATAGTAAATAATAATCTGTGACTTGTACAGCATGGATATACATTTCATTTGAAACAGCAATGGAAGAAAGTGAAACAAAGTGATAAAACCGCCATGTGTTCCGACTGACGGGACAGGTTTGACAGTTTTAGTTGATGATGTCCGATAATGGACCCCTGTGTGCTAATCATGTTTAGGTGAGTTTCCGCTTGTCTGTAACGTAACGTTTGATCATCAGTGCTTCCATGCGTTTTGTTCTCAGTGGAATTCTGTTTATATGCATACGCAAACGTTTTAGTTTCGTTTGTGTGTAATACACGTAACAGAATGAGCCTTAGTCATTAGTTCCCGGATTTACACTGGTGACGTCTTTACGAAACGCGGAAGTTATTTATGCTGAAGACAAGCAAGGAAGCAAGCAAGATAAAATATCTATGTATGTGGATCTGCCACCTAACTAGTAAGATAATGCTGATTTCTACTAAGATGTTTGTGTTTGCGTTTTGATTCTTTGATTCTGTTTACAGTTGGTTAATATAATGTATGTGTTATAATTTCAGGCACTGACATCCAGGAGTGAATATTTACAAAAAACATGTCTGAAGCGTGTCAGGACAGAAGAAGCCGCTGGCAGGAGATTCAGAAGGGTCTACTGTTCATTCAGTGAGTATGATTGTTCAGGTTCCTGCCCGTCCATCTACTGCAGTCTCACCCATATGGTACTTTTAGTGCTTCCATTCTCTGTCGTCGCATCATAGAAATCCGATAATGATCACAAAACAATGTCTGAGTTAGTTTATGTTTGGGTATTCACGTCTTCTGCTTACATCTGTGTTTATAGTTGATGGGGAAAAAAAGCAAGCTACACCTAGTGCCAGGGAGTGGTTCTTACAATAATTATAATTTAACTGGAATAATGGGTGTCCGGAGTTGTTTTCTGTCATCACTGATTTCTGCTCTCTGCTGCTACATACATAGTATTCTAGTGAAATATCCACACAGTCACTGAAACAATAAAATAAAAACACCCACTCAGGCTAAAACAGCATGAGTAAGTACATGGGCTTGTGTTTAGTGCAACCCATCTTTCCTCACACAATGTCAATAAACTGTTTTTGAGCTTTGCCAGCAGCACATTGTAGCATTTCATCTCATCTCAAAGGGCCTGTTTTTAAAAGACCAACTGAAATTTGCATTATTCACCGGTAATTTTCCCACCATATATACATTCTCGCATCATGAGCAGAGCCAACGACCCCAGTGAGATAAGGAAACCCGACCTAAACATTCCTTTATAAACTGGAGCTCATCTAATCCAGTGTCCTTGCTTGTTGAACAGGCTACCAAACATCCACCAGAGAAACATGCACGGCTAATGTCAGGTTACGGGCTTGATGGCTAATTAGTTACAGCACATAACATGGCATTGAATGGGTAAATGTCGCTTTAAACTCGCTGGATTGCAGTGTGCTCGCTCTGGGCGAGCAGCTCATTGTCTGCCCATGACTTGCAGTTTCTTTACTCTGTCTACGACTGTACAATGCACACCAGCACACTGGCTGCCAATCAAACAGACATGAACACGCCCCCCTCCATCAGGCTGACACACAAAGTCTCTCTGCTTTTTCTCCAAAGACCCATAAGAATTTGTAGACACGATCTCTGTACAGATGCTAATACTTCACACACAGTTGCAATTGAAATAAATACAGTGCTGAAGTGAAACTATTTGGTCAGTGCTGTTTTCCAGAATGTTCTGGCTAAATGGCATTTGGCAGCCAGCACAGTTAGTAATTGCAAGCACAGCAAACCGCATGGTCTTGCATACACACACTGATATGCTCTTCTTTGTTGCCTTGAGAAAGTTTCTTAAATTCCATTAGTTGATACAGTCATGATTTAATTGATTACATTTAGCGCACACATTTATCAGCTGAGGATTATGTATGGTTGCTTTGCACCCCTGCCTACTTTATGAAATATTTAACAATGTGTCACATTTCACCTTTTTGTTTTTCAGATCGACTCTTCCGTTTCGTGGAAGTCAAGAACATTATGAGGTGAGTGAGTGAATTGGACCATGAATCAGCTGATTGTCTTGGAGCCCCAGAATGGATACAAGATCCATCTATCAAATGCAGTATGTCAGGAAATGTCCCAGTCATCCGAGACTGCCTGAGGTGGTTCGTCTTAGGCAACTGGACTGTGGAATGAGTGGTAGACATCTTCAAACAACCTATCAAGTCCAGTTGCCTGTGACTGACCTCATCATTATTATTATTTCCTATATGTCTGAAAAGTAAACTTTCTTAAATCTGTATTATTATTTCAGTTGTATTATGTTGCACTTAACCAGAGATTTAGATTATCTTACTAGTTAGGTGGCAGATCCACATACATAGATATTTTATCTTGCTTGCTTCCTTGCTTGTCTTCAGCGTAAATAACTTCCGCGTTTCGTGAAGACGTCACCAGTGTAAATCGGGGAACTAACAAACAACACGGTTGGTATTTGGTGTGATGCTGTCCAGATGTTTCCTGTCTGCGAGCTGTGTTTGGGTCACTGCACCTGTACCTCAGTAAATAAACGTTGCTCTTCTGTATGTTTTCAGGTGTTCATTAAGGATCTAGTGTGGAATCTTTTTGGGGAAGGAAATGATGTATTTAAAGAAGGCGACTGGACAAAATCTATTGAGATGTACACCGAAGCCTTGAGTGTAGCAGATTATGCTAACTCTGAAGACATCTGTGTTGCTAAGGGCCTTCTGGAAAAGCTGTATGCAAATCGAGCTGCAGCGTACCTGAGCATCGTTCCGGTGAGTTGTAGCTCTGCGGTTGTAATTAAGTATTGAATTTCTTTGTTCTGTATTTGTACAAAACTGTTTCTTGTGTGAAATCTGAAAACCTATTCAATGAAACAAGTTAATTGTGTGGCAAACAAGTGATGCGAGGACTTTATCGATCACAGCGCTGACTTAAATGTCAGTGTTTCAGTGTCAGCGCGTTCAGTCGACCCATAAAGGCCACAGCAGTACCGGACCACTGGTATCTGGGATGTTGATTTGATTGACATTTTCCCTGGGGCGGGCACTTTGTCTGTGCAGCGCTTTTCTCAGTGATTGTTTTCTTTCCCTCCCTGTGTCTATGACACAGGAATTAGCAAAAACCAAAAAGAACCCCACCCCCCTGCAGTTTAAACTCCGTCTCAGGGCATTTTTCCTTTTTCCCAATCATAGCTCCTTAGTTGTTACCAGCTCTGACAGGCATGTCAAACTTTGGATGTGAATAAGCTCAGGCTGAAAGAACACAGCACTGGGTATCGGTCTCATCTTCGAGACCTCCAGCACAAGACAGTCATATTTTCCTCTAAGATACAGGCTGTTACAGGCTCTTTATCCAAAAGCAGTTTTGCAGTGACAGCATTCCTCCAGGCAGTGATTCATCCACTAAAATCCTGCCTAATCATTTAAAACTAAATGTACCTTGTTTATGTTGCCATTTGAAAGCCTCCTGAGCGCATGTGGACAATACTGGTCCTGCAGCTGGCACACCTACACCTGCCGTCATTGTTTGTAATTCCACCTGTGCCTTTCCTGCTTGAACAGCTGCACCCACACACGTGACTTCATAGTTCAACAAACAGCCGTTCCACCATAGTTGTGATTTTCTAACCCTGTTTTTTGTTGTTGTTGTTTTTTTTTCCTTCAGGGACTGTATGACCAAGCACTAGAAGACTGTGAAAAGGCGCTCCAGTTGAATGATAGGAACTACAAAGCACTGTTCAGAAAAGCAAAATCCTTGAAAGAATTGAAGAGACACTCAGAGGCCTATGAGGCTGTGGCCAAATGCTCTCTAACAGTGCCTCGGGTAAGGCGGAGCCTCAAAATTTGATGTTAATGGAACTTAATTTACCTTTTTTTTCCTGCAAATTGGACATGAATGCAGCAGGATGGAAAGTGGTTATTATTGTGTATTATTGGAACGTAATCAAAGATGGAGAGTACTAGAATGACATCACTGCTGTGTGTTTGTTTCCCAGGATCCCAGTGTTATACAGCTCACTCAGGACCTTGCCAAAATTTTGGGATTGAAAAGCCGTAAACCTTATGTAAGGAGTAAGGTAGGTGTGGGTGCGTTTGAATCAGAATCGTGTCCCTTCACAGAGCTAACAGAACCTCTGGGTTCCCTCTTGTCCTTTTGCAGCCTGCCTTGAATGTTTTGCGGGGATCCAGTTATCAAGATGCATCATGTGATACGGTAATTGGCACCTCACGAGCTCCCAGTGTCGACATGGTTCCCGTAACGTAAACGTAATCCTCCTCTCTGCATTCATCCAGGCGTCTCGTGACTCGTCTTCAGTTGAAGAAATAGAAATTGGTAAAAGAAAAGACGCGTACATTCAATTTCTGCTTTTACTGAACAAAGAATTGCTCATGCACGTGTCCGGTGTCTCTGTGTGTTCCAGAAGTGCCTCAGTTGACCCCAGATAGCAGCAGTGTTTTGGTTCCTGTCCCAAGTCTGGTCCAGGTTCCTCTAGGTGAAGCCGTGGTGGATGAGCTCCCTCTGAGCAACAACATCTCACCTGGACCTCCATCGGAGCCCCCAGGCTTTGAGTCAGTCTCCCTGCCCGTGGCCCCATTTACCAACGGCTGCAGAACTAGTAAACCTTGTCCATTGCTTGAACCTAGTCAGGACTTTGACTCCGACATCATCGGGGATGACTTAGACGATCTACTGGACCAAGCTCGCCCTGATTCTGCCATGGTAAGTGCCGTGTTTGTTCCTCGGCTGGACGGACTCTTGGGCCTGGCTCCTCCCTTTCACCAAGGCCCTCGAAATGTAAACGCTGACGAGAGAAACGTCTCTTCACACAGGTGATACCCACTGTGAAGGGGCCTCTACCTTTGCCCACCAGTATTGCCTCTGGAGGATCCATGCCGAGCTCCTTTCTAATGCCATTTCTCAACAATAGCGCTCAGCATTGCACCGTCAACCTGCCTCCTCTGTATCACCAGTCGGGGTCAAGTGCGTATTTTGGAATGGACACTTTTGACTCCCTCAACCCACCACTGGACTCCCTGGACAGTCTCTCCATGTCCGACTTTAAAACAGGTGCGTTACTTGTTGTGCGCGTCTGAACGTGCGTCGTTCTCTTGTGAGTGGTCTGATGGTTTGTCTCCGTTTCAGATTTCAGTAAGAGTCCGTTCATTCCACAGGTAGCCGCTTCCCTTCCTGGCTGATTTTTGTAGTTTAGACGTATTTGCTGCTTTGTTTCACACGTCATTCTGTGGTTTTAAAACAGCTGACCGACAACGAATGTCCGATGGGAATGGCTGTGGGAATGCCCGACATGAACGCCCCCCCTGTCGCCGTGGGTTTAGCGAAGAACCCCTTAGGTGACACGCACGAATTCAGACAAGCATGTTCCATATGCTTCATCAAAACCGGTGATTGTTTTTCCCGTTGCTCTACAGTCAATTTATACTTCTATGGTGTGGTGGAGGTGGTCAGAATTGTGATTTTTTTTTCTCTCTCTCTCTCTCTCTCTCTCTCTCTCTCTCTCTCTCTCTCTTTTTTTTTCCTTTTTCACATGCCCAGCTTATTAAAGTACTTTTCTGTTTTTTTCTTTTCTGTTTTATTATTATTATTCCCGAAAACGTCAATACTTTTTAGAGGATGTTTCCTCTTGTCATGATGTTGTATTCAGTCAGTGAACTTTCATGACCCAATGAACTGCGATGACTCGTGCACATCTGTAACATCATAGATATACTGGTACACATCTGGTATGCACAGGTAAGATCGGCATACATCGTTGGCCTCACTTTGAACGCTGCACTCCACACTAATGTCAAACAGGTGATGAGCTATTTTTCAGGAGTGAAACAAGTAGATAACTGAAAACATAAGAATACCACTGGACAATGTGGTAAATTGCATCTACTCGGTACAAAATGTTCTGGTGGAGGACACCCAAACACGACTCCCCCAGCACACCGCTGAAATGCTGACGCCCCTTATTATAATTATATTTATTACTGAGGTGTCACGTAGAAAATTAGCCTAATATACTCTGTTGGATTTTTCGTTATTTTGAATTATTTTTATTATTCATTTTATTTTCGAGCCAAACGTACCCATAAATTGAGAATAAAACAGAACACATGATTGGCCCGTCACACTATTACGTATGCGAATTGTCAATTCCAGTCATACGATCTGTCATCATCCTCGTACAATGCGAAAGGGAAGTTGAAAGAGGTGGGAGAGGGACGTCGCGGAGCCTTGTGAAGTCTAACATCATAGTAGCTGGCTGGGGGCTCGACACAGTCTGGACCGACGCTGAAGTGATACGAATCTCGTATGGGAGACACCATTCACAGTGACTAGCTTCATCTTTGGGGTAGGTGAGTAGCTAAGAAGAGTTAGCTAATGGCTAACCGGAGGGCTCCTCCCGATGTTTTGGCCAGCCCAGTATCTATTATCTGGTTAGCTAACACTCGCCACCGACTGTAGCAGGGCCAAGCTCGGTAGCATTGCCAGTAAGCTTGGTAAATTTCGTTGGGTAAATCCATATCTGTGGGCAATTAAGACAATTAAAGGACCAACCACGTAAAACCGAATACATGCCAACCGCTCTGTCCAGCACCACTGATGAGTAAATAGTTCAAGAAAATAAACGACAGACAGCTAACACTAGCATGCTGTCATTTAGCTGTACACACCCAAACCTGCATCATCTGTGTTTTAGCATGCATAAACGTTAACTTATGTTAATGGACATCGGTCGTATCTGCCTGAAACTACAGAGAAGTAAACCGTCTTCCCCACAGTCAAGGAATCATTTTTTATGATGGACTTTTAAGAACCTGCTAGCTAGCAACGTTGCTAATGCTAGCTTTCTGCTAATTCTTGCCAGTCAACAACATAACAGGTTATTTGTGGTGAACTGCGTGTCGTAACACGATTTCGACGAACTTCCCAGGAATTATTTTTAAGACTGCTGATTTGAGGTTACAGGCATGATAGCACTTCTAACAATACCATGACATTAATGTCCCTCACCTTTTACCTTTTAACACACCCTTGAGTGGAACACTATAATGTAACTAGTACATATGTACCTGATCTGTTGTACATCAATGTGTACCAACGTTTCACAGACATTACAGACTCATACCTGTGCCTCAGGTGCTCAGTTTGTTGTCAATGCTTTAAACAATATTGTTTGTCTGATCTGTCTCACCTGATGTTTCACAACACTGTTTCTTGTATAAGGGTGGAAATTTAACTCAAAACCCTGGCATGTTTTTTTGTACCTATTACACCTAATACCAGCCCAGCAGGTTACCTTGGTAACTATGATTTGTCATTGCTATAATACTAAGCTGCCATGGCGAACACGTCCTGTAGAACAATGGTCAGTGCTTCATAAATAATTGACATTTGACGCCTAAATTGTGTGTCTCTCTCTCTCTCTCTCTCTCTCTCTCTCTCTCTCTCTCTCTCACACACACACACACACACACACACACACACACACACACACACACACACACACACACACACACACAGGGACCTATTTCACAGAAATGCACAAAACGCTGTAGGACTGAGTGTGTGCTCAAGCATTACAAATATTTTTTGTCAAAAGTATTGTCTAAATCTTTAGGTATGCTTCTCAAGTTGTGTTTATTGCATTTATTTATTGCATGTTTATATATTATTTATTATTGTGGAATTACACATGTTATGACTGAGGATTACCAGTGAAGTTAAGGTGTTTTGTGTGTTGTAAGAATATCTAATAACAGTTCCTCGAGCATGCACCTCCCTGTTTCCCTCCTTCTGTGTGTATTGTTTACAGGATATCTGTTCTGTCGTGTGTTATGGCCCCGATTTGATCAAATGCATTTGATTAGCTTCCAAGGTAATAGAGGAATGTTGCTGCCTTGTTTCTTCAAGATCTTATGATGTTGACACTTTTCTTTCTTTTCTCATGTTCAGCTATTACACAGTTTTTCACAGCACGTCAGTGTCTAAAGGAAGTGAGCGGAGAAAGTGACATGGCAAATAGAGGGGGAGCTACCCGACCCAACGGGCCAAACGCAGGCAACAAGATCTGCCAGTTCAAACTTGTGCTTTTAGGAGAGTCAGCAGTGGGGAAGTCAAGTCTTGTACTTCGTTTCGTCAAGGGCCAGTTTCACGAATTCCAAGAGAGCACAATTGGAGGTTTGTACATTCCGACAGAATTCCAGCAAAGATCTTAGTCTCCTCTGTGAATTCAATGCAATTTTAAAACTAGATGAGAAAACTGATCTTATGATATAATCTTTATAATATATAATATACTGTATATTGATCATATTGTTACCTCAGTGTTAGCTGCTGTATGTAGCATGAGGATTTCACACACAGGATCAATACAATAATTCTAAGACACGCGGGAGCAGACGCGTTACCAGCATGAGCGTGATCAGAAATGTTCCTAATAAGTCAATATGTTTATGACGTGTGCAGTCTGTTTGTGGCGAGCTAGTACATGTTTTATTCCTAAGAGTGAATAGGTTGACTGGCACTGAATGAACATCAAACACAGAGCACAGAACTGAAAGAAAAAATAAGGTGAATTCTCAAACGTTTCACTGCAAGTTCCTGCTCTGTCTGTGTGAGTGTACAGTTCCTGTTATCAGATATCTGATCTTATCATAATTAGGGGTCAGAGCTTGTTTACTGTCATGAAAAATCCGGAAAGGTCGAGGCATTTAGTTCCACAAATATCCCTATTTTATAGTATATCTGGTATGTTAGTCTTACTTAAATACATGTTTACAAGGAGCCACACTGTCAAACCTGTATTGTAAATACGGTTTGCTACCTTCTATTCTTATGGTTTAGTTATGAAGATTTGGAAATCTGTTGATAAAAAAACATGCATGAACATGAGCCCTGTCATTCTCTGTCATTCTCTCTGACTCTGCTTTGTGTCCCCGCAGCTGCCTTCCTGACTCAGACAGTATGTTTGGACGACACAACGGTCAAGTTTGAAATCTGGGACACAGCTGGTCAGGAGCGCTACCACAGTCTGGCTCCCATGTATTACAGAGGCGCGCAAGCAGCCATCGTGGTCTATGACATAACTAATGAGGTGAGTGTATAAGGTGAAGTGCGACATGCACGTCCAGTTGTTGTGTACAGCTGCTGCTTGACCACAGAAAACCTTAACGTGTTTCAACCACAAAACAGAAAACACCATGACAACAGGATATATGCTCAGGTTCTCCGTTCACACCTCAGATGACACTCTGAATGTGGTGGTTGGAATCCGAGATTAAAGGTTTAATGTGAATCGACTTGTAATGTTGAAATAACAAAGCAGAGCAGGAGAAGCTGGAGCCACATGGAGGGGATGAGAATTTCTACTTAAACGTACTTACTAATGCATCTACAGTCAACTTACGAAGTCGTTTTCTTCACCTTAAATGAGATGGGAGCTGCTGCAGCACAGCTGGATCGCCATCAGCGCACTCACTGATTGGTGGGTGGGTGTTACTCTGCGTCTTTTGACCTGACGATGTGTGTTTAGGGATTAATGAAGCACAGGAACAGCGCGGTGCTGTGTGTGGATGTTAACATTCTTCATCTGAACAAAGCCCTTCCTCTCCAGACCTCAAACAACGGGCGTCCAGCCAGCGTTTTCTCTCCTTGTGCCGACTACATAACTTGTAGCGTCAGTGTTGTGTGCTTCAGAAGCCGTAGTCATTGTTTATCAGAAGCACTATTGTACGTCTATCTTTCTCAAATCGCATTGTGCCTGCTGTTGTTTATTCTCCCTAAGTGACTCAACCCCCAGCGATGTCTTCTTTGTTTTCCAGGAGTCATTTGTAAGGGCGAAGAACTGGGTTAAAGAGCTTCAGCGACAAGCGAGTCCAAACATTGTAATAGCTCTGGCTGGGAACAAGGCTGATCTCGCAAACAAGAGAGCCCTGGACTTCCAGGTTTGTGTCGACACACACTCAAAAATCAGTAGATGACTTAAGTGGACTTTCAAACAAACATTTCTGAGTGACCACTGACTTCTCCGTCAGCCGTTGGTGGGTCTACGTTCAGCAGTGTTGGAGCAGTAGACGATTTGAGGGGACGAGCTCATGATGCTTCTTTCACTGTCACAGGATGCGCAGTCATATGCAGATGACAACAGTTTGCTTTTTATGGAGACATCAGCAAAGACCTCTATGAACGTCAATGAGATATTCATGGCCATCGGTAAGTTTCCCTTCTTTAAAACTGTCAAGAGAGGTTCATTATGTGTGCAGCTTAAAAACCAGAACACGTCTGGGATCTGGCTGCTGGTTTTCAGCGCGGTCACTCAAGACCAGTACTCTTCTTCTTACATGTGTCTAAAAATAGCCGTCTCCAGTCTATTTTCTGATGGAGGCTGCATCAGTCTGCACGGAGCTGATCAGGCATCAAGCATCTGGTGGAGTTCATATCTCCTGAAGTGATTGCTGATCCATTTATTATGTCACCACAGCAAAGAAATTACCCAAGAATGAGCCTCAAGCCACCGGAGCCAGCAGCGGGCGCAACCGGGGCGTGGACCTGACAGAGACTGCTCAACCCACCAGCCGTCCCTGCTGCAGTAACTAACCCATCTCCTCCTGCTCATCCTCACACACACACACACACACACTCCGCCCCCCCTTCGCAAATGAGAAACATTGGGACATCAGGCTGCTTGGCCCCTGACGTCAGACCCCCGACCTCACCTCCTTGGAATAGTTAAAGACTCTGTATAGCTGCATTTCTAAAACCTGTTTTTTTTTTTTTTTTTTTTTTTTGTTCATGTTCCTTTTTTTTTTTTTTTTTAACTTTTTTTAAGAAGTGTATATCAGTATAGTCATGGACGCATGCATCACTACAACGCCTAACACCCCCCCACACACACACACACTCATTTTTTATCTTTTATTCATGAACTAACCCCTTTTGCAGAGAGCGCAGACCCCCCCTGCCAACGTGTGACTGTGTTGTATGTAGATTTCCATGAGTGATTTGCCGATGAGAAGCTGTCGCCCCTCGTTAGTCACTTGTCAGGTCGACGGGATCCCATAAGATCAGTCTATAAGACTATAAGATCCCGTTCTTATAGACTGTGACACTGTGTGCAGGTTAGTTTGTGTTCGCAGTCACAAGAAATCCAAATTGATCCCATCTTGAGCTGTGCAGCGACAGTCACACAGGACCCACCCCCCACCCCACCCTCCCCAAGAGGACAAGAAGTGGTGAATTGAATGATGTTTTTGTACAAAAAAAAGTTTTGTGAGTAAAGAAGAAGAAAAATACACAGTGTATCGGCGTAATACTTCTGACTGTACAACCGCTGTCAACTAATATGTGACTGTATGAGCGTTCATGTTCTAGAACGTGATGTTAACAGCTGTCGTCATGGTGTCGGGAATCCTGCAGAGTTGAGGAGTGGAGCCCAGTTCTCCCACAGCACAGGAGCACGAGGGGCCTGCAGGTTAACACAAAGACCTTTTCCAATTCGGCTTGTTGCAGCATCACAGATGTTGTGTTTCATTATGACACTGATGTGGCTTCAAGTGAAATCGGCAGAATGGCTTCACGAAGAGACTCGGAACATCTGGCTCGTTCCTCGTTGGCCTCCTGTCTTTTGTTGAAGTGCTCTGTTGCGGTCCAGGCCAGTTAATCACTGCATCACGTGCTCAGAGAGCTCCACCTTCAGAGTGGAGTTCACAAACAGCTGATCACAAGTCTGCAGAAAATATACTCTAATGTCGTTCTGGGCTGCAGTGTCGTCTCCCTCTTCCTTTTCCAGATGTGCGTCTGGAGTTTCCGAACAATTGTACAGTTCAGTCTGGGTCCGCTTTTGACTTTTTATTCTTTCTAGACCTCGTCACCAAGTGGTCAGATGTTTAAAGCAGTGCTGGTCTTTTTAGGTATATATAGTGTTATTAACAAAAATCCCTCTCTGGTGTCTTGTTACTTTTCTCAGAAATGGTCATGTTTGAAAGGAACTTTTATTGCATTGCACAATGTGGATCATGTTTCAAGTAATTGACTGCCCTTGGATTTTCTATGACCGACTGTATTGGATGGCTAATCTCCAGCTAGCGGCACGTAGCAGAAGTAACCTTACTTGTGGTCTCTGTTACAGCTCAATGAATTTTAATGATGTAAAACAGCTTTATTAGTGATGGGCTCGTCAGTTTTGAGTGTCTGAATACAACTGAATAAATTCAATAAAGAGGTGTCTTGTATGCCGTTTTTAATGTGATTGCATCCACGGTGTCACAAGCGAACATTCGAACATGCAGAACCTTTACAGGCCCGAGTTTTAAGGTGGATTAAGTGTTTTTAAATAACAATTATTCACAATATATTAGCTCTGCAACAAAGGCTTCTTAAACGCAAACTATCCAGTGTTCCTCAGCCAGGTGTGTCCGTCACTCAGCGTTTGTGACGACCAGAGTGACTTTGAACTTCTATCGACACATGGAACACTGTGAAGATTCAGGACCATCGTAAACACGTCTACATTTAACCTGCGTAATGTTCAGAAGCTCCTGGCTGAAGGAGTTGACACGTCACAACCACAGATTTCACTTCTTCATGCTTGATCTGATGTGTAAATGACGCCAGTGTCTAGAAAGTGAATCCGATGAAAACAGGAGCGTCGCCTGCAGCTGCTCTGAATGATCCTGATGAGGAAATCATGACCCAGAAAACCGTCTGTCCTCAAGCTTTTGGACTCGACTCAAGAAGCTCAACAACAACAGACGGGAAGAGCTCAGGAAAAATACAAATGTAGACATCTGGGAGGCTCTGATAACTGGACACACGTCAGCTGATGTGACATAAATCTCAAAACTATTTCAGAAAATAGGGCCGGGCTTCGAGTTCACATGAGGTGACCAAGTAGACAAACGAATGTAGTTCAAAGTTCTTTTTTTTTGGACAGAATTTAATTGCACTTAGACAAGCACATTTGTCAACAGGAATGTTTGCTGATGCGCTTCTGTCCCCGACATTCCAAAAATGGAAGATGGGCGGGCTGGGAGGAAGAGATAAGACCCGTCCACTCCCACAGAGCAGGTAACAGACCAGCTGGTGATGAAGGGCCACCGAGGGGATAGCTACTTGTCCAACACTGGCGTAAATTTCCCATGGATTCATCTGAATGTGCAGGAACTGCTGCAGGAAGTGAACATAGGGAGGGAACTGGTTGTCCTGGTTCACCCCGAGGTTCGTGGGTTTTGGGGAGTGTGGACCTGCTGAGTGAAAGAAGTGGAACAGGTCTGTGAGAGGGAAACATCAAGCTCAAAGCTGATGGATTGATGACTTCTTGGACGGAGCATTTGACCGTTATTCTGGAAGCAGCAGTAATAGAACTGTCTCTGTCTCTATCTAGTTCTGCCATTTGTCAACCTTTCCACAGTCCCTTGGCAACAAAATCCCATTTGAGTTGTAAATAATGTGACTTTCAGTGTTGTTTTATGATTATTATTTATATTTCGGTCATGAGCCTGTATGAAGGATTTATTACCGCTTTTCATCACGGACTCATTCTGTGCTGTCTCTCGTAGGAATGATGGCTGTTGGTTCACAGCCACATCTTGTGCTCCTCACAGTTTGGCAGCCCTCCTGAGGTAGATGTGGAAAGTACTTTCTCCAATCAGATGCTGGAATTCAGCTCTTTTGACAGATCGCGGAAAATAAATCTCACAGTGGGTATATCCTCTCCTTTCAGCAGCATATTACCATGTGTCGGCAGTGTTTTAAAACAACCGGCACCGAATACCCTCGTCTTATTTGGTCTTAAGGGGATTTCATATTTCATTTTTCCAACCAGCTTTCTGCACGGAAAGTAGATGTGGAGTAGATGTGACATTTTCAGAGGCATTTTTATCAAATAATGCTCAGAATGTTGTGCCCTTTCGTTTCCAGTGGCTCCAGTGTACAAAACATCCTCAGCAAAGGTGACCGGGGCGTCACTCAACTCACAAATAGATAAATAATTACTGACACATGGGACAACATGAGACATTTCCAACAAATGGCTGCATTTTAACACCTCAACCTACTCAAGGTGCTTGACCACGTACAAGACCTTTTGTATCCAATACAATGGGAAGTAAAACTGAATCACCTCAGTCTGAGGAGGAACTAATGCAGATTTGAAAAAAGGACAAAATGGTCCATGTCTGATGTGACTTTAGTTATAAATACATGAATCCATGAGGCAATCAACTAGATTGATGTATCTATGTAAAGGAACATGTAACTTTTAGGAAGTGACCCTGGTGCAGTAATTTGCACTGTTGTCTCAGCGAGAAGGTCGCAGGTTCAATTCCTCTTCTTTCCACATGGAGTCTGTGTATGTTCTCCAGCTTCCTCCCACCTTTCCTCCCACCCCCTTTCTACAACTACCTCTAAATAGTCCAGGTGACATTGGTCGTCTGTGCCCCATGTGGCCCTGTCTGGTGACTCCTCGGGGGGGCTCTGCTGTCCACCTGTGGACAGCTGAGATTGACTCAAGCACAAATATGACCCGTAACCAGAAGAAATTCAATAAATGAACATGTTACCTTCTTATTCTTGTTTTTTTAGAACTGTAAGAACACTGAGACAATAAGGTTACATTACTTGATAAAAACTACTAGTGCTCAGTTGACGCTATCGCCACGTGGGGGCAGCAGTGTCCCGCATCATGAGGTCATTCCCTTCAGTTTATCATATCAGACACAAATAGTCTTTTGGGACAAAAACGAAGTTTTTGGTGCAAGTGGCTCAGAATCGAACATAAACACACAACCGGTCTGTTTACTCTTTAGATACAAACCTGCTGGCTTCAAAAATCATTTATTTGTTAGCAAATTAAAAAAAATGTGTGAATATGTTTTAAAAAAGCCCCACAGTTCTCATTTAAAGATCATTTATATCTGTTACATATTTCATTTATTGAAAATAAGTTTCCTGCTTATGAAACACGTATGTGACTGGAAAAATACACTTACATAACAATAGGAAAACAAAAATGTTGGCAGACGACTAAAACAGACGACTTATGTCAGTCACTGCGTGCATAAGAGACATTTGCACACAGGTGATGATGATGATGACGACGATAACGATGACGACAACAACAATAATAAATGTCTGCAGACAGGTGAAATCAGTCTGCCCGCATGTGACGTGTGGAGGGTTCAGACCTCCTGATAGACGGGATGTTCATGGCCCGCGGCATGTGTCACCTATCCTGGCTGTCATTGGTAACCCCAGGACGTCACCATGGTGACAGCCTCATTACAGTGATAACACTGCTGGCTGAAAATATTTCTACAATGTCTCCAGTTATGTTATCATGTGCGCAGTGTTCCAGTGAACCCAGGGAGGTGGAGGGGGAGGAAGCGTAAACTCCTGAGCTACAGGCTGAGTGATATTTCATCAACTTACAAACCTGCAGGCTAAAGATGGGGCAGAGGAACCTGTTACCACAGTGACAAGCCACTGCAGCTTTGGCTCCTAAGCTGCTGGTGGTTATCACCTGCGCCTGACGCTTATCAGATCCACCAGGCTCAGCGTCCACACGGTGACAGCAAAGGTCATATGGGCGTTACGTTTCCATACCAGGAATAACATTCACATTAAAGTTAATTTTAGTTTAAAGTTCACACATGAGATGAGCAGAAACGCAGTCGTACACGTGGGTCATACAGGGGAAGAATTTTTAAAGGTGCAGTCAGTGATTAATGCAAGATACCGCTGCTCTGTGTGTTTGTACTCTGTGCTGTCTCCTTAATTCTATACTCGTGTCGGTTCATATCAGTTCATGGTTCACGGTTTTGGGGTCACCGTTCAATTCGAGTTTGTTTTCTTTCTTTTCCTTCTGAAATCACCAATTATATGACCTTTTCAACTTCCAAATTCAGTTTCAGTCTGGAATTCTGGTTATAAACTGGTGTTGATTCCCCTCGTCCTGCCAAGCCTGGTTTTTACTGTTTTGTCTGTCTCAGTACTGGGGAGTTTGTTGGCAGACATTGACATTCAAAGCCAAACGCCTCTTGTGCTGACACAAACACATCCACATCATTGTAAAGTCTGCAGTGTCTTACACACACGCCAAAGGTGTGTCAGTAAAAGATGCAGGGGGGAGTGACAAGATTCTCAAATCCTTCTTGGTCACACAAGGAAGCGTCACTATTTAAAGCACAGTACATGACAGAAGAATCCAATTGGAGTTATTATCAGAAAAGATCCATTAATTATGAAAAGTAAAAGAAGATAAACGTATTGCAGTTAGTACATAATGTACTTGTCTTGACGGGAATGTTTTACTTTGTCTTATATTATTATTATTATTGTTAGTAGTAGTAGTAATAGTAGTATGCACACACACAGCAACACACATACCATATATGGGAACATGAGAATCTCAACTATTCATAAGAAGGTTTAATCTGTTTATATTTTCCGATTAAAAAAAATCTTTGTGAAGGCATTGCACATCTTTACAGCAGTAAACATGACTGGATCACTGACGTGAGTGTTTCTGGAAGAAGGACTTCACAGGTGATCATCAACAATGTAATAATAACAATGGATCTGACACATCGAACACATTTAATTGGCAATTGCACCGAACAGCACAGGTATGATGAATGAACGCGGGCTGTCACTGCTAGTGGCCCCGCCGGGAATAAAACGGAACTGTCGGAGCGCCACTGCAGCTCTCTGCCAACTCAGACTGAAATAGCAATAAGCCTAAGCAGAAGATAAAATCTTCTCCTTCTTCCTCTTCCTTTTTTTTTTTTTTTTTTTGCTCTGCACAGCTCCAGGAAGGTTATAAGAAGAGATTGTGATCTTGCAGGCGCCACCACATTACAAAGTGGATCTTCCATCCAGTATCTCCTCGATGTCTGCAGATGTTGTCGCATACAGCCCAGATGTGGCATTTACCCTATCATAGACCTTCATGTTTGAAACTTCCCTTCACTTTGTCTCAGGATCCTTCTCTCAAGTCTGAAAGCAGCTTCAAACATACTCATTCGTTTCGCTTCAGGCTGAACGGCCCGACTCACTGCTGCTCCGTTTACGGCTCTGTGTTATTAATTGGGGTCAAAGTGTCCGTCTCACTTGACTGAAAAGTTTTTGAACCAATAATGAATATGTCAATAATTGATGCGGCTGTCATATGGGCCGGCAGATTACAAGGTGAGGGCAGTGAGTAATGTATGCTAAGGAGAGGTCAGCAGACCGCCTCAGCAGGAGGCGGAGAGGCCTTCTCACAGGATGAATAATTCACTGCAACCACAGTTTATGAACCTTTTCAGGAAACACGAGACCACTGGCACCTCGTTTTCATCCAGTTTAAGAGAAAATGTTCAGTTTCTGCTCGTTGCATAGTTGTGAAGATGTGAAGGTCTACAGTACCTGTAGACATGATTGTAATACTGTCGAGTGAAGTAGGAGTGTGTGTGTGTGTGTGTGTGTGTGTGTGTGTGTGTGTGTGTGTGTGTGTGTGTGTGTGTGTGTGTGTG
>JBBMJM010029512.1:0-18531 GCA_037832705.1 Centriscus cristatus
TATAAAATGTTGTTGTTGTTGTTGTTGTCAGTATTATTATTATTATTAACATTAGAACAGTATTACGCTTCATAAATGTCTATCAGGTTCTGCTTTAAATGTTTCATTTATAAAAACGTTAAAGCATAAGCAACAAGAATATTAACACGGAATTATTTTTAAAAAGAGGTATAGGGATTTATAAATACAATAATACTGTATGGTTTAAGTCAAAGGCGTCTTACTCAAACCGACCACTAGATGGCAATGTGCACTAAGATGTTTATGCGCATACGCTGACTGGGTCGTCATGGCTTTATATTTTATTAGCACGATTTCTTACATTTTCATCGTAAGACCATTGTAATAAATAATCTATTTCAGCTATTGACGAATATGACTCACTTGATTGTAATTCGGTCTGATATTTCAGTCCGAGCTGCACTTGTATATTAATAATAGGCCTTAGAATGAGGATTTGTGAGTTGTAAATCAAGGAGCTTGAATTAGATGGTGAAAGGAGCAATCATCCGCGAGAATATGATGATGTGTAAAAGAGGGGGAAAAAAACAACCAACATTCAGGCGTTCTTTGCATCGTGGCACAGGACAACGTTGCCGTGGGAGCCGCCGACGCTTGAGGAAGGTGAACCAACCTAATTTAGAAACGCCAAACTTGACGGACACGAGATAGAGCCAATGAGAGCGGCTTGACATAACTCGTGCACCAATCAAATGTGTTGTGGGCGGGGCTAAGCAATCCTCCGGACGGGAGAAGTGATCTGCTGCCACACGGTTGTCAGACGAATGCCGCTGCTGCTGCAAACCTGTACGGCTCCACTGAAATAACTTCACGAAGTCCCCGTAACCAGACCCCCAGCTGTGTTTGGTTCCATTCATTTCCTCTGAAAAGGAATTCAGGACAGTCCAGCTCTTTTTATCGAGGGGGTAAGTACTAAAGAAATGAGGCTGCTGACAGACATGGCTGGAGGAAAGTAGGAAAAAAACCGTGTGGTTTTTGTAATTTTAGCTAGCTGTGAGTGCATCGGGCAATTATTTCATGTTGGCCTGCCAGGTTTAAACTGTCCTGACACGGAAAGGATGGAAGTAGTCTGCCTCTGTCTGCATCGTAGGAATTGTCGTTGATGTAACGAGTAACGGGACGGGATGTAGGACACGAGACTGTAACGGCAGTGGAGAGGAGCTGCTGGAAGCTAGTAGCAATGTGTCCTTTGTCCTTTGGACCAAGTTCACCCCCTGTGTCGGGTCAGTTTGATGGGTTTATCACAACATTTGGGCCAACGATCCCGTGTTTTATTCGTATGTCCCCTGGTGGGATTAATAGTGTTTTGTGTTTGACAGGAAGCATCTTCTATGCAAACACGTCTGTTTATTGAATACAAGCAAGAAACAACCTGCCAGGGAGGGTTTTGGTCATCGTATTGCACTGTAAAGTCTCTGCAAGTGTGTGTGTATTTTTAGAATTGCAGTAAGTTTGTGTGGCTTTGTTTTCAGTTGATCTTTTCTCGTCTCTCTGCCAGCTCTTCAAGGAGGGACTTTAAACTGAGCACAGAAAGCCCCCACCACCACCACCACCACCCCCAGCAGACGGAAACCTTCGCCTGCCATCTCTGTGGAATGACTCGACTCGTCTGACGTGGATGAAATGCCTTGACACGACCCCCCCGTTTGGTATGATGGCGGGCTTGGTCTCCTCCGTGGGGTTGGTGGCGCTGCTCAGAGCGTTCGTGCGTGCCCGTGGCCGGGGTGCAGTGTTTCTAGGGATGACGGTGTTGGTAACGATGATCGCGTCTGACTCACCTGTCGCAGGTAAGAGAAAACTCATGTTCTGATGTGTTCATGTGTATGTGGTCAATTCAAGTGACACCAGGTGGTTAATTCAGTCCAGCAACAGGTACTTTTTGTTATCTAAAGACTTCTTAAGTGTATGTCCAGTTATTTATCGTATTGTGGGTGTAAATCTACATGTGTAGTTCGTTTTTCAGTGGGAAACATTTAAACCTTTTGGCTTCATTGGGTTCAGAGACATTCATATCGACCCCAAACCAGCCGCCATCTTTGTCCCAAGTGATCCGCCGTCTAATTGCGTCGTCTAAGTGCTAACTCAGTTGATCTATTGTCGTACCAGTAGCTGACAAGTACACAAGCGTCACCAGTTGCTCTACTTTGCGTTCATGAGTAGGATGACAGCTGTGTTTCCATGCTCTGTTTCAGCTGTGAAGTCACCACTCAAGCAGGTTTCCTCTCTCAGACATAAGAAACACACTCAATAGTTCCTCGGTCAAATAGGGCATGACGAGTTGCATATAATTGCTCTTGCAGACCTGACATTATACTGCCATTTTCCTTTTTTTTTGTTTTTTTTTTTGGCCGTACTTGTCCTCGTCTAAGTTTCCATCAACTTTCTGTGTCTATATCATAAAGTTCAAGTGAAAAAAAATCCTCAATGTATTGTTCCTCAGAAGAAGCAGCCGTGCAATTATGGCTGACCAGTTTCTCGCTCTGTGCCACAGTGGCTCGCAAACCCAGCCAGCAGTGGGGGCCTGGCCCTTTACCAGTGCAACCCGTTGCCATGTGAAACGCGATCTGTGGGGGATGACAATATGGCCATTCATTATTCATTAGAGTGTGGAGCCAGTTGCAGATCAATGGGAAGAACCTATCAGAAGCCAAACACTGGGCACTTTGGCCCCTGTAGCCTGGACTCTTTGGAAAGCGTTGGCGCTTCCTGGCTCTGGTGGGAGTGGTGGTCTGCTGGTTATGGGCGGCTCAGTGATAACAGAGGCGGATATATTATATATATATATATAAACAGTTTTACAGATATTCTCTCACTGGATCGTCCCGGTGATTTGTCCTCATGTCACATTTTAGTGGCGGTGTGGTTGAGTGATTGTTGGATGACCGTTCTCTTTTGATCTTTATTTTTAATTCTGTATATTTAAAAGCAAAGAAATCCATCAAACGCATATAAAATGCAGGAAAATAATCAATTTGAATTCTGCAAAATCCCCAAGTTTAAGTTCATGTGCCGTTAAGAGTTACCATGTGACGCACTTTCATTTACAGTCTCTTAATTATTTACATTATCGATTATGTTTTTTCTTTGGTCAATTCATTTGTCGTTTCTATATAAAGATCTTTGTTTCATTCAAGTTCAAAGAGAAACCAGGTCTTCACTTTGTGCATTTCTGATGTGACCAATTCCCATGGCTTCTGTAGCAAGGGATATTTGTGTCGTCAGCGAATATCCTCCTATAAAGAATAAATAGTATTGGTCCCAGCATCGCTCCCTGTGGAACTCCACAACTTATATCCAAGAGAGATTATTTATAGTTGTCTATCTTTACAAACGGTTGGCAGTTCTGTGCATAGCTCCCCGGTGTGTGTTTGCGTTGTGTTCACTGGCTGTGATGGGGAAATGCAGAATTTCTAATCATGGATTTCTTCTTCTCCTCTTTCATTTACACATCAAAGTTGTTGCATAGTCG
Source organism: Centriscus cristatus (assembly GCA_037832705.1). NCBI lineage: Eukaryota > Metazoa > Chordata > Actinopteri > Syngnathiformes > Centriscidae > Centriscus > Centriscus cristatus. Next base: position 3,491 of record JBBMJM010029512.1, read on the forward strand.
GCGGTCCAAGGGACGGTGTTGTCTCATTTATGTAATTTTTTCCAGTCGCCTGCCATTACCTCCATGGTAATGGTAGGTTGTGCGATTTGAAGGTATCGGGGGGGGCCAATGAACGTACATCTGTTAGTGATTCACTGAGTCCCGTTTTGTAGCTGTACCCATACAGGTTTCAGCTGTATCCTACAGGAGGTCCAGACATGAAACTCTGCACTCGTCTGTTTTTATTCACTCTTACTATATGACAACGAGTTGCTGTGTTAATAATTTGTTGTTGTTTTGCATAATCCAGTTGTGTGACACCATATCCTTGCAGTAACGATATTTCCCCCCCATCGTTGTTGGTGATGTTCTCAATCCTAAAGAACTCCGCTGTCTTCCAGGGGAGTTACTGGCTTTGTTGCGAGAGTTATTTCAGATAGTTTGCTTTGCTTGCGTCAACTGTCGGTGTTTGGGAGGCTGAAAACATGGGATTTCACAGCGGGCCACATCGAGGTCACGTTGTGCTGTGGCTCACACAACATCACTTTGTGCTTTGATGAAGTGCAACCGATAGTTTATATATTTATCAGAGCAGATGGCGCCTTCAGTCTGGCCTCCTTTGAGCCACTCTAGGCTAAATCCTCCCATTTTGGACATTTCATCCTAAATATTCGTACTCAGACACCCTGTTCACCAAAGAAACACGTGCCTGGAACCTGACCAGGTAAACGGGGTTCGTTCACCCAGGACTGAAAAGTCTGATGGTGATAACAGGGACAAAACATAGGAGCCGCAGTGTGTGTGTGTGTAACGGTCATAGAGCATAGAGCTGTTTGACATCATGTTCAGAGGTGATGTCACTGTCTGTGTCGTCCAGCTGAAATCTATCATGCGGTTGTTTAACTTACTGAATGTCGAGGCGAGTCAGGAAAGACTCCCTTTCTCTCCTTGTTATCCTGTTCCCCTCCTGCTCTTATCTTAAAAAGTATTCACTCAGGGAGGGGTGGGGGGCAGTGCAAGGGTCACGTGACTATTTGATGAAGTGCAGGTACCATCTCACCCAGGTTGTCATCCAAATCCCACCACTGAAACTGAAATCAGAAATGGGTCGTTTGTGCGGCGTCGGTTTTCTGGTGAAATCTGTCTGTGTCCGGCGAGGAACGACGTGGACCAAAGCAGACAAGCGCTTTCCAAAGTCAGCCAGTAATCCAGGGAGATGATGTCAACGTCAGTGGTGCCCAGAACGACGGGGGTGCAGTTTAGCTGTGGCAGACTCCATGTTGTTCTTTTATTGGGTTGTATTGACCAACAACAATACATGGTTGGCTTTCAACTTCCTGTTATTGTAACTTTCTCTCTATCTGTTCCTCTGTGTTTTCCTGCTCGGTGCAATGGAGATCAACCAGTGCAGGTTTGAAATGAATGCACTGCCATGACACGCTGGTATGTGTGTGTGTGTGTGTGTGTGTGTGTGTGTGTAGGGGGGTGGTAGGCTTTCGCAAGGGAACTGGATCTCATTGAACTCCACTGATAAACACAATGGAATCTTTCCTGTTTTAAAAGCTTCCCCCGTTAAACCAAATGTCAACACAGCCATATCTTGATTGTTGGGCCGCACTCAGCATCTGCAGCTCCTGCCAACTAAAAGAGCCAGTCACGCAAGGGGCTGAGCTGAAAACAGAACCATGTGTGGGGTTGTAGTTAGCTAGCATTTATACCCAAAGACCCTTTCTTCTTCTTTGCTTTCTCTTTTTTTTTTCTGAATTACACAACCATTAAAGTACGTTGAGGAGTCTGGCAAACAGAGGAAATAATATCATTACGTGTGCTGTAATTGGAATCTCAGGTTTCGCTGTAGCCATGGTAACGTGTGTGTGTTTGTGTGGGCTCGTCTGCAGCGTGTCTGTGTTTTTCACAGACCTCGGCTGATGGTGTGGGCCCGCGATGGTAAAAAGTTGGTCAAAGCTTTTCTAACACGCTGCTTTAGTCAATCAGTCACAGTCAAGTAATTAACGACCAAATACGATTTTTTTCGTCTTACTGTTCCGGTATTGTTTGTCCAAAATCTTATGTCAGTGTTAAAATACAAAGACACTTGTTCAGTTGGTCTTTTTCTCATCTCTGCACACTGGAGCCCTAAAGCAGAGTGAGGTGAGGTATTGTTTTGTGATTCAATTCCAGACCTCAGCGGAGAGCATTATCACGTTAACTCTCTTTCAGGGTTGGGATCAGTAACCATGAGAGGCCAGGGAGGCCAAAAGCACATCTTGTCTTACTTGAAGCTGTTACACACTGTTACACAGTTTCATCTTCAACAATAACGTTGTCTTTTGTTTTTAACTCGTAATTTATTCAATCATTCATCATTATTTAATGACCACTATAACGGTGGACATAAAAAGCCTCAGATGCTTCGGCCTTTGTCATGTTCATACAATCTGTTTGTGAATAATTATTTGTCATCCGGTAAAAGAAAAATAAAGAAAAGTCCATTTTATAGTAAGTCCAAAAGAACAATTACCTTTCTTTTGAAATTCCTGCTTCTTTAGCACTTTTCACAACATCCCTGTCATGTTCGCTGAAGGTCCGTGGAGATACGAGTGTCAGTGACAGTGTATCTGTCGTCGGCTCATCCTTCTCCTGCATTCGGGGGGTTTATTGGAAGGAACATGGAATAGGACAACAGCTGTGTGACTACTCTTATCAGGAATAGTTTGGTTGGTTGTTGTGAGTAAACTAACATCGCACCGATCAACTTGGGTTGTTGAGTGTGATGGACATTTCTGAACACGTTTATTTTCGGACATCGCAGCTGATTTATTAACCAGTGAACAGCATTAACACCAATAATATCTCATTCTTCATTGTTGATGGAATCTCATTGGGAAAACCACATGAAAACCTGATTCATTAACCTAAGCAAAGCCAAAGAGAACTTGTCTGCCAAATAACAAGAGAAAAAGGTTTACGCTGGCAAATCAAGCGCAATTAAATAAATAAAAAGTATGAAAACAAAATAAAAAAAACAATAGTGGCAAGAAAGCCAAAGCACATGAAGTTAAAAGTGCAATAAAATCAAACTAGTAAAGAACACGCTGATTAAACCACTAAAAACAATTCAAAGACACTTTTAAAAAGACAATAAAGCAAACCAGGTTTGACTGTAATGAAATGAGTAGAATTCGCTGATGACATCAATTCTTTAACGTTACACTTTTGAGGAACACAGAAGCTAAATGCTACCTGAGCCACGTGGTGGTCGTACTGGGTCAGGTGGTCTGGCCACGTGGCGCTTCGCTGCACCGTTAAAATCCACGTTCATCGCCATCGTTCGTCAAGATTCCCAAAGGGAGTCTGGCACATTTCAGCACTTCATGAACCATCGCACAAGTACCTTTATTCCAAAGAGAACGATGTCCGCCATGTGTCCATGGCGTTCCAGTTTCTGATGGCGTACATGTGCATCTAAACTGATGGAGACATGGTTTGAGATGTGTCATGAGTGAAAGAGGAGCCTGTGTACATGTGTAGTATCAGAAAACGATGATGATGATGATGATGATGGAAATACCTCTATTCAAACTAAAACCTCCTGATTCACACTCACAACTTGTGGGAAACAGACAAGAGTCTCTTTCTTTTTAAGTCAACTGATCAACTGAAGCTTTGCGATGTCTCAGTTTCAGGTTTGATTTACTCTTCTGCTGAGACGACCTCAGACTTTTTTTTATTTTTGAAAAATTGCTTCTCTGACACAGTGGACACTTTTGGCATATCCACCTACTAATTTGTTTAATGTGCTGTCTGGGGGTTTTGAACTGGACTAAGTTCGAGTGGGGGGTGGGGTGCACTCAGAATGGAAGACCTCTCTTCCAGAAGATATTTATGTGGTGTCATGATGGCGATAGAGACGGCTGGGTAGCTTTTTTTTTTTTTTCTTACAGCTGCGTTGAACTCTGGTGACTGTGGAGGTCACAGCGTATAATTCAGTTTATTTTCAACCCATTCTTCCCGTATTTATCGAGGGTTCCTCTCTTCAGTTGACCACCCGTCTTTAAGTGCATATCCCCTCCATGTGTGACCCGTTAAGGATTACATAACTGACGTGGGAGCGTTTACTGGTGCAGAGGTGAAGGGCACAAACGCAATACTGTGTCATGAAGAGCAAGATCCCAAAGTCATTGTCTGGAAAGGAATATCTACAACCACATGGAGTCTTTCACTTTTTATTGCCACTAAAATATTGATTTGACAGAAAGCAAAACAGGTGACTGCCCTGTAGAATGAGATTAAACGTGGGTACCTGTAAATGAGTCCCTCTCTTTGACACACACCTCTCTCTCTGTGCTCGTGTTTCACCGTCGGGCCCGACAATGCGTGGCCAGCCGAGTGGAGCACGCTCATGTTTCTGGAGACAGGTGGCAGCGCCGCGCTGGTCCGAAAGGCCTTTGTCAGTCTCTGCCTACTGAAATGTCAGACTGAGCTCTGGCCTGAGATAGGTGCCTGGCTGCTGGCTGTCGTTCTGAGCTGTCAGGTATTTCCTTCTTCACTATCAAAAATTACCTGCCAGCACATGAATCCGGCGTCGTCTTCATTCAGAACCAGAATTCTCCGCGCCGCTGTCCATCAGTATTGTCACCGATCCCATACCCATCGTAGTCATAGTCGCTATTTTGTGATTCATTCACGCATGTGCGTTTGGCCCAAATGTTAAACTGCTGAACACTGAGACGAGGTGACAGTTTGGGGTCATGTGCCGGTGTGTGACCTCAAACATCAACATAGTCTCCTCACACATTCGAGGTCGGCCATGAAGCTAATTCCTAAGGTCCGTCACCGGTAAAAACAGACGTGCTGCATGATTAGTCAAATTGCAGTTGCAATCTATGCAGAGATATGACAGTGACAGGCTGCTATTTGCTGTCAATGAAAGTGACATTCACTTGGGCTTTTCTGTGCATCAATGACCAATCGATCTGTTTGTGCCGTGACACAAATGTCCCTTTGTGTCACGTGACTAAACCGCAGGTGGTTTACATTTAAAGTGGAATCATGTTTTACACTGAACTGGTGGCCAACATGAACAAGACCTGAGTTATATGGTGACATTTCCTCCAGAAACAGGTTCTCTGTACAACAATGACAACAGTCTGCTACGACTAGAAGTACAGAATGCTTCACATCATCTTGGGGTGACGGGGGTAAGGGATGAAATTATGAAAAAAAAACAAAAAAAACCCATCTGTTCTTCTGTGTATTCTAGCATATTTTTACGAGTTGCTTCACAAATATAGTAGAAAATAAAAAAATATACATAATTCAACTTGGTGAAATTATGGATGGAATGTTACATAAAAGCCATTCTTTTTTTTTGTGCAATTCATTGTCTGACTAGTTAGTAAAACAAGCGATGACTAGTCGACTATCAAATATAGATATGTTTCAGCCTTACTCTGCAGTCAGGGGGATGGAACCTGCAGCCTACCTGGTCCATGGGTATATGGAGGACAGTTCTCCAGAGGCGAGACCGGACCCCTCTTGGACCGCACCAAGGAACATGAATTGGGCCGGTCTAGCCTTACCTTACAGTAATCGATAACTAGTCAACCATCAAAACGCTCAATAGTTGCGTCCCTACTCTCCAGAAATCAGGACCTGTAACTTTCCTAACCAGGCAGTTTTTCCTCCTTGGCCATGCCGCCCAGGTCAAAGTCATCTAGAATGTGTTACCATGGAGACTTCATAAAGGGGCGTATTGTCTCTGTGACATCGAGCACAAATCGCCCCAGTTACATCATCAAAGATGTCGCTTCTTAGGTATATCTTCAAAGGCAGCGAAATGTGGATAAAACCACCAGGCAGTGTATTTGAGTCAGATCGCAGTTACTACAGCCACAGACTTTACATGTTGATTAGTCGGGCTCAGCTTTATCATAACAGAGAGGTTTCAGTTTTCTGCATAACTTGAGACCAGATTGTAAACATGTCACGGAAAAGTATTCGAATGCAAGACACTGGTTATTACACCAGCTTGGGATCCCGAACTTTTTTCTACACCGGCAATGCTAATCAACCCCCGCCAAGCAAAAGAACCAGCACATCCCACCTGAACCTCAGCAATAACTGGGGGAAACAATCCAGAGTGGTCATCTACAGAAACAGTGCCAAACGACCCTGGAAGCACAAAAGCACCAGTACGACAGCAGACCTGGGGGGGGGCGCCTTGAACGTCAGCAATGACTGGAGTGAATCCTCCGTAACCGCTGTTCACAACGGAAGTGCAGAGCCCCTCGACCAACATGAAAGCACCAGTACGACGGCGAGTGACTCAAGCTACAGCGGTTCATCCAGTGACGACAACAGGTTGTTCACACGGAAGAGGATCGGAGATTTGTTGAAGATCACGTTCGGCGTCTTCATGGCGCTCCTTTTTGTTTTTGGCATGGCGGCGTACACGAGGAATATGCTCAAGCAGGAAGTGCAAAGCACACATATGATCTTGAACGATATGAAAAATGTCCAGGAGGAAGTGAAAAACATAAATATGGTGATGCAAAAGGTCCAGCAGGAAGTGCACACGACGAGCATCATGGTGAAAGAGATTCAAGAGACAGAGCACAGCACAAGCATGAAGATAAAAGAGGTGGAGGAGTCCAACCACCGCCAGATGACCACATACTTTCCTTACGCCGACACTCTCCCCAATGTCGCTTTGCATTCACTGGGTGCCAAGATTATCCTTCACATGTCCTCGGAAACCGACGTGACCAGCCGACAGATGTGGTGGAGAGTGCTGAACCAGCTGCATCCGTTCCGTGTACACGACCAGGTCATCCAGGGGGACTCCTTTTTGATACCAGGCAAATGCTGGTGCTTCTCAGGCGAGCAGGGGCACTTATTTGTGGCCCTCGTCAGTCCGGTCGCCATCACCCACGTGACGCTCGGCCACATACATAAAAGCCAGTCCCCTGACGGACACACTGCAAGCGCAACGCGGAGGTTCTCCGTCTACGGATTGACCAGCATGAACGGCGACACCACCGATCTGGGAACAATGATTTATGACAATGACGGACCATCGTTTCAGACCTTCCAGCTCCCACACCAGGACGAGCAGGCCTTCAGCTACGTGAAGCTGCAGGTACACAGCAACTGGGGCCACACAGACTTCACCTGCCTTTACAGCTTCATGGTTCACAGCAATCCCGATAAGTAGGTCCCACGGCCGGCCTCTTTTTAGAAAGGGTTTTCTCCGGGCACTCCGGTTTTCTCACAAAAAAAAATGAACACTTAATAGGTGTCTCCCCCCCCCTTTGTTAAAATAGAATATTAAAAAAAACAACAGCACAGGTATGACTTGAATTTTGTTTTTGCTTTTTATTTTCTACGGGATTTGTTGTAAGCTCACTGTTAAGAAGAGCGTTTCCCTCTGCTGATTCTGTGGCTGCGTTTGAACAGACGTCTGACACTTTTTCATTGAACTACACTGTTTTGCTGAAGGACGCATGCTCAGGGTCTCTGCAGGAATCGGGATGGAACCAGTAACCTTCTTAATACAAGACAGACATGTTTTCCTCCTGGGCCATGCTGCCCAGGTCATCACAAGTCAAACTAATCGGCAACGTGTTGCCATGATAACTTCATCAAGGGACGTTTTGTCTCTGTGACATCAAGGACACATCGCCATAGTGACCATCATCAAAGATTGAATTTCTTCTTCAGCATTGATAAGACCGTTGATTAAAAACACCAGCCGGTGTGTTTCTGTCAGATTGGTGTTGCTACAAACTTTACTTGCTGCCTTTGTAGGTTTTCAGCATGACTTGAGACCAGATATTAACCATGCCGAAGAAAAGTGTTTTGAGTGCAAAATACCCGCTTCGGATCCTGAACATTTTTCTACAACTACACGACTTAACATCCCCGGAAAGCACCGATGCGACAGCAGACTGGGAGAATGTTAGCACTGAGTGATTCTAATGGAACTTCTGAACAACGTTACCGATGTAAAAGCACCAGTACAACTACCCACCTGGATATGGGAGCACATAATGATCATAATTCAACGTCAGATGCATGAGCAGAAAGGCCTTTTCATATTCAGAATGTGGCTCATCAATAAAAGGATCAATAAGTAAGCCAACGGGTCTTTTCGTTTTCTTCTTCACGACTGCTTCTGTGATTGATCCAAACGAAAAACCAAAAGATTTGTAAGATTCAATTTTCGTGACATACCCCAGTAAGCTCTTAGCAGATTTCAGTAAGAAATGTCAACTTCAAAATAAAAAAAAATATATTACCGGTTCATGTTCATGGTTAAAAGAGGTGCAGAGCCCGAATTAGTAAGTTTCTCTATTTTATTTTGCCCAAATATATAAGAAATTAATGAACAGTTCAACATTGTCAAATAGAATATGAACGTCTTAGCTGTGTCATATGCACTTTACACAGAAACACACAAAACCTTTGATCCGTTTTAATTTTGTTGATATTATTCTGAATTTATGTAAACTAGGAGCGGCTTAACCATTTACCGGCATATTCCTCTCCAAAGCCTTGTCAACAAACTGGACAAACTTCAGCAACTGTCAGAGACAAACTTTTCTTCTGGAGTCTTGTACTTCACAGAGTCGTGGCTGTGTGCACCAATACCGGACTGTGTGCTGCAGCTGGCAGACCAGAGACCGCGTGTGCAGCGGACCGACCCACACTCATTGGTTATTGTCCTTGGAGACTTTAACAAAGGAAATCTCACCCATGAGCCTTCGACATATAATCAGTCTGTTATATACAGACCTATGACCTTTAGGACAATTAGTAATCAGACGCATCCAACAAGTTCATCAAATACAACGTTTATTTATTATTTACACATTTACAAAGAACACACAATATAAACAACTACTGGACAGAAGTGGTCCCCGAACAGATCCTGGTGGTGTGGCCGACTCTCCTGAAGGGTGAACCGACACTCAGATGAGTCGCCGGTGGGGCGTCGACAGGTTCGCCACCTCCATACACCTGGAGACCAGCTGGTTCTCCATCTCCAAAAACCTGCCCCGCCTCAGTCACTTCTCGTCCTCATCAGTGGTCCTTATTAGAAGAAGAAAAAGAGATTCATTCATCATAACGCAGGACTGCTAAATTCTTTCTATCTGATTGATGACAGAGCCAAGCAAGCACAAATGCCTCAACGATAACAATAATCTTCCTGGATGATTGGTGGTGATTGGAAACTGCAACAAAAGCAGCGTTGGACATAGATTTTAGCTGAGTTTTGTTTCAGGGCAATTTTACTGTCTAAAACTGAGTTTGTACACACAACAGTTACTGGTCCATTCAAATTAATTAGAAATGATCCACACACAATCTTAGTTCTGAAATATTACATTATTAGTGCTTTAGTCATTAATACTAGTGGAAAAGTTGAGTCAAGAAGACGTTACAGGCAGAAGTTGAACGCTGAGTGTCCTAATGATCATATCGGTAGCTTTTCAAGACAGTTAGATCAAAATACTCACAGTTGTATGTGCTTTCCTTAATCACCAAAGTCCTGCCAGGTTTTCCCCCAGTGGCCTATCCCCTACGCCTGAAACGAATCGGGACAGGCTTCGTCGCTGCACTGTGACTTTCGCGGCCGACAAATGTGCACTGGCACTGGCTGCAGCCCCTGAATTGGGACACAGCCTCAGTGACATCATCAAAGATGTCACTTCTTAGGCGCATCGTCAAAGGCAGCAAAACGCGGATAAAAACACTATTGTGCGTCCGTCGCTCACATTGGTATTGCTACAGCCCCAAACGGTTTTCACCAAAGATGTCAAACATGTCACGGAAAAGCATACGCATGCAAGACACTGGTTATTATTCTGGCTTGGGATCCCGCACTTTTTTCTACACCGACGGCAGCAAGAACTTTGGTAAATCCACCAAGGCTGCGTTGGACAACGGCACTGCAGAACGAACCTGTAAACGCAAAAGCACCGGTACGACAACCCAGCTGGGCAGCTCTTCTGAACGAGCCCGGAAAAACAAAGGCACCAACACGATAGCCCAGATGGGGAGCGTCATGACCGACTCGAGTGATTCCTCCGGAAGTGCTTTCCACACGTCAGGCACCAACACAACTGGAAGTCTTCCACGTGGCAGCCCCGTGGCCTCTGATGAATCCCGTTACACATGGAGCACCAGGTTTTTCACGCGAAAGGGGATCGGGGGTGTTTTGAAGATCCTCTTCTTTGTCCTCGTCGTGCTCCTCTTTGGCTTTGGAGTGGCGTCATACACAAGAAAACAGGAACTGTACCACACAACCGTGCTGATGACAGAGATCCAGCAGAAAGTGTTCAACACCAACATGATGGTGAAAGAGATTCTAGAGAAAGAGCAAAGCACAAACAAGAAGTTAAAAGAGGTGGAGCAGTCCAACCACCGGCAGATGACCATGTACTTTCCTTACGCTGACACTCTCCCTAACTTTGCCTTACATTCCCTGGGCGCCAGGGTCGTGCTTCACAAGTCCACCGAGTCGGACGTGAGTAACAAACCACTGTGGTGGAGAGTGTTGAACCAGCTTCATACGTTCCGGGTACACGACCAGGTCATCCAGGGGGACTCCTTTTTGATACCAGGCAAATGCTGGTGCTTCTCAGGCGAGCAGGGCCATTTATTTGTGTCTCTTATCGAGCCAGTCGTCATCACCCACGTGACGCTCGGCCACATACATAAACGCCAGTCGCCTGGTGGAAACACCGCAAGCGCAACGCGGAAGTTCTCTGTCCACGGATTGACCAGCATGAACGGCGAGGGCACCAATCTGGGAACAATGATTTATGACAATGACGGACCATCGTTTCAGACCTTCCAGCTCCCACACCAGGACAAGCGGGCCTTCAGCTACGTGAAGATTCAAATTAAGAGCAACTGGGGCCACACAGACGTCACCTGCGTTTACAGCTTCATGGTTCACAGCAATCCTGAGAGGGTTATTTCCAATATCGATAGTGTTCCCAGGAAATCATAAAGTGGATTGTATTTTTGCCTTTTATTTTATGATTTTTTTGGAAAAAATTTTATTTTTGTGAACTCGTAAAAAGAACATCTTCCCTCAGCTGATTCTGTGGCTGTGTCGACCTGATGTACATATTTTTGTAAAAAAAAAAAAAAAAAAAAATCCAAAAAACATTCCAAAAAAAAAAAAAGGAACCTGGAAGCTGTGGTGCGTATCTCCATTGCTGGTGCAGCTGACGAGGGTGTGCAGCAGGACATGTTTGTGTACCCACACGTATTAAACAAGAAATACACTCAGGATTTCTGACATGATGATGACTCTTGTGTCGTATTTTCATTGAACTGCGTCTGAATGTGTCTGGAGAAATGATTCAAACCAAAATGGGTAGTTGGACATAATTCACATTTGAAACATAGGAATTCGAGAGAAAAAGGAATAGAATGCCTTTATTGTCACTATACGTTTGTACGAGATTAAGAGCAGCTCCAGTTTCAGTGCAGAAAGAAATACAAGAATGTACAACTAAGAAGGTAATGTGCACAGTTCTGAGAATGTTTATGTACCATTTAAAATTTACAGAAAGGAAAATATTTCACGAGGGATATTCCACATTTTATGACATTGCAAATCCAAATTGTTGCAGAATGCGCGTATAATGTTATACAAGTACTGTATGTTGGAATATATGAAGTCTTTTTTTTGTTTGTTTGTTTTTTGAATTTACTCAGTTAGAATCTGGATGACAGGTTTATGTATAGAATGTCATAACCGGTGTTGTCAGCCTCGCAGCCTTGTCACCAGATTGGTTGTGTTCACCATCCGTCTCTTCTGTGAGTGAGACTCAAAACGCCAGCAGTCGAGTACTGGAAAAATCAGCAGCTGGGGATTTTGTGGAAGGTTGTTGTTAAGTTGTGGAAATGACGACAAATGACGTTAATTACAGCATGCCACTCTGCTCAAGGACAAGAAAAGGACAAAAGTAATACTTAGTGTATGTTCCTGAACAGTCCCTTACACTGTATCATAACCTCTACTCAAACTGATCTTAACATTGTTTTTGGAGGGGGGGGGGGTAATGTCAAGACAAAGAATAATACAATTACAATATATACATTATTAATAAATAAAAGATCCACCTTTTATAGTGCAGCCGGGTCGTTTTGAGCGCTTCAGTTAGAAAAAAAAGAAAAAAGGCCGATATGATGCTAGAAGCTACAAGGACGTCCACTTTTCATTTGGGAACAAATCCTCAAAACCGTCGACGTCAGCTCTCCTGTTCTTCCTGTCCAGCTTCCTGGTCTTTTAACACGTCTTTCGCTCATGAGTGTTTCCCTACCCCCCCTCACATTTCGATATTTATTTATTTACTCCCGATGAATGGCTCCACTCTGAAGCCTCATAAGCACATGGGGCATTACGCACGCGAGGCCCAGTCATTTATTCAGTCAACGAGCACGAGCAATGGACTATTGATTTTATCTAAATGTAGCCCAGGGATGTTCATGAAACCCTAAACCCGCAGCAGATCCAATGTCCACCTCCACTCTACTCCACTGGCTGAGTACAATTATTCATTTGTGTCCTTGTGAGCGGGTCACATGGTTTCTACTTCTCTCCTGACAGACCAGTGGCCGTGTTGCTGTTTTTGGAGCCCAGACAAAGTCTAGAACATTCTGCTGATTTAACGCCACCACCCTCTGACTGCACGTCTGAATAATTGTTTTCCTTGTTTCCGTGCAGATGAATCTCCATCCTTGGAGCGTGCCAAAGGGAGATTAGGAGAAGATGCTCCGATTTCGCCGCAGTCATCACATGCCTTTGAGAGCCCCCACACACCCGGTGCCCTGTCGTCCATCCCCGACTATGACGCCGGCGCCGACGACAGCCTCCTTTTTCACCGGGGACAAAGCAGTAAATCCTCCACGCGTAGTGACTTTGTTTCAGAAGGACCCCGGCCTCTTTCCTCCCCAACATTAAGACCCTCTGAACCTTTGGACGCTGGTCCCCATTTTGAGGCAGCAGCAAATCACTCACCTGCCTGGACGGTGGCCAGGATAAACACTCCGAGGCAATCCCCTCTCCCACGAACCCCTACAGCATCTCAGCTGGACCCCAAGTCCGATATATCTGTAATGTCTGTAAGCCCCTCTGTGTTTACCACACCCCGACCCCCTCTCACCTCTGACCAAAGAGCTCTACGAGCTGGAGGAAGTGCGGCCTCGCTGCCCGCCCCGCCTTCTGAGCCGCCTCCTCCTGACTTGGCTGCCTCTCCGTCAGACGAGCCCTATATTTCGGATCATGTCCCGCTCCAGCTGCCTGTGAAGGCTCCGAGGAGTATTCAGGACGTGAGCCGGCTCAGCCCCAGCAGAACCGCCACGCACGAGAACCAACCAGTGGATCCCATCAGCATCCCTCCGAACCCGGCTGAGATTCTGGTCCCCAGTTACCATGTGCCCTTCATCGGCCCCCATCCGACTTCACCTTCATTCGCGACCACAGAGGTCCCCCCCGAGGCCTTTTACCCCACCAACACCATGGACGTGGACTGGGGTTCTGGCGATTACATGGAGACCCTGTCATATTTGAATTCAGACGGAGACGACTACTACCTGGTCACCAGAGTTCCCTCCGACACGTACGACCCAGAGGACTACACGGAGACCTACGACACATCCTTCCCTTCCAGGCTGGGCGTATCGCTGACATCCCTGCATCATCTTCACATCTCCCCTTCTCCCAGCCTGACGACGGCGTACAGCACCGCGCCTTCCTCAAGTCAGTCCACAGCGCCGTACACGCCCGAGCCCACCCCGCCTATTCCCAGCGATCCCGTGGACGCATCAGACGCAGACTGGTCCGATGCCTTCACCGTTCACCCGACACACATCCTGTTACCGGACATGAACAGCTTGGAGTATTACACCACCCAGTTGAGTAAGGACAACCCCGGCTTCGACGGTGAAGCTGAGCAAGGAGGGGACGTCACCGTGGAGTCCGTCAACGCCACAGACATCACACCCACTCGCAGCACGGTGAGCGGTGAACAGACGCCGACCGAGGATGAGCCCTCCAGCGAGCTGTCAGGCTCTGAGCCGTATGATGAAACCGCGACCACGGAGAAGAGCTCCGTGCTGGTGAACGTCTCCGAGCCGCTGCTGCATCCCTCCATCGTCCCAGCGTCCTTCAGCGACCCCTCCCATCAGGTGGTGTCCAGCACGCGCTGGTCTGCAGCTACCGCGGCCGGCCCGGGCACCGCCAGTTTAACAACAGCTCCCCTCGCCGACGACATCACAGCTTCCTTCACAGACGTCCAGTGGTTTACGGAGTCGTTCCCACAAAGCACTCTCCACATGACTCCTGACTCCACTGCAACGACGGCTTTTCCCCCTGAAAGTCCTGCCAACGTGACGCCTCCCCAACACGCCCTGACCACGACCGCTCCCCATTTCAGCACCACTTCACTTTCATCTGACCCAACATCCGACGGCACCTCGGCCCCCCCGGTCATGGTCGGGGATGAAGGGGTGACTGGAGATGAAGATGACACTCCAGCCACGATGACCTTGATTCCGTCGAGCAGCGACGCAAACACAGTCTCCGCCGCGTCCACAACTGCAACCCCCACCGCGACTTCTCATCAAACGACGACTGGAGCTGGCACCACGACTGTCGACATCATCTCCAGCACCGGCGGCGGCAAGCAGACTACGACTCAGACACCGAGACGGTACCTCTGCAACGTTGACAGGCCGGAGTATTTAGTGAAGATTGGTAAGCGAAGTCACACGTCGCTCTGTGCATGAAAAGTGGACTTTACACTGTAATATTGTACGATTTTAGAACATGTTTGTAATGTCTGCCTGCGTATAAAGGTCTTCCTTCTGAGGTCACTGTTGGATTTGCCAAATCTAAAATCAGAGACATCCTGAAAGCAGAGTTCAACAAATCTGTAGAGCTACAGGTGCGTTATTTTTTTCTTTATTTTATTTTATTTTATTTTATTTTATTTTATTTTATTTTATTTTACTTTATTTTATTTTATTTTATTTTATTT
>JBBMJM010030044.1:2987-17385 GCA_037832705.1 Centriscus cristatus
ACTTCAGAGCTCCTTCTTTCATCAACTAAAATGTGTAAAATCCATTTTCTACATAACAAATAATACCTGCAGACTCCTGCGTTTTCCCCCGTTTATCAGGTGGGACTCTGATAAATGTCCTCCCACCGGACGTCTGCGCTTTCCTCTTTCCCTCTTCCTCAGTCATGTGCTCCGAAGCTGAGACTCGTTCTCTTCCATTTGTAAACTCCAGGAACTGCTCCGATCGTGTGGTGATGCTGGAGGCTTCGGTGGACACGTACAAGCGTAAGCTGGAGAATCTGGGCGACCTGAAGAGGCAGATGAAGCTGCTGGAGGAGAACAACATGATCTACATGCAGAACACCGTTAGCTTGGAGGAAGAGCTGCGGAAGGCCAACGCTGCCCGTGCCCAGCTGGAGACCTACAAGAGACTGGTAGATCCTTCTCGTGGGAGGGGCCGGCTATCGCCAGTGGTGTTTGTCAACGTGTGCTGTCCCTTTCTCCTTCAGGTTCAGGAACTCCACAGGAAGTTGTCAGATGAGACGCGGCGAGCGGACAACCTGGCCTTCGAGATGAAAAAGCTGGAGGAGAAGCACGAAACTGTCCTCAAGGAGAAAGAGGTGTGGCCCCTCTTTGAAAGTGGAGGAATGACTCGTCCCCATAACACCCTTGACAAACTCCCGTCTCCCCCCAGAGGATCGTCATCGAGAGAGACTCTCTGAAGGAGATCAATGAGGAGCTGCGATGCACTCAGGCTCAACAGCACCAGCTCTCCCAAGCAGGTTCCTACCAGACATGATGCTGCCACACGTCTCCTCTGTGACCTGTGATTCACCAGCTCTTCCTCTGCAGGGATGCTTCCTTCGAGCAGCCCCAGCCATGACAACCTGGCAGCTGAACTTATACCTGCCGAACACAGGTAATGACGCTCTGACCGACATTTGGGGCTTTTCCACTTCCCAGCTCCAGCTCGGTTCCAGACAGGTACTTTTTCCATTTCAATTCAATACGAGTGGTGTCGTCACAGCACAAAACTGTCAGTGGCACAAACACAAAGAATGTAGGACAAGGAGGAGGAGGTGTGGGTCTATGTCTCCGACGGAGCGGACCACACATCAGCCTCGACCATGGATGAAGGCGTGTATCGCTGTCAGCCGTAGAGCTGCTGGTCGACCGGTGTAGGAGACGGCCCTCTCTCCGTGGTGACCAGTCGGAGCCGTGCTGGATCTGTGACGTGGGAACGGGCCGGCTGTCTTTTGTTTTCTGTTGCAATGTATGAAAAACCAACGTCACGTGTTTTAGAGAAAAGTTCATCCGGCTTCAGCACGAGAACAAGATGCTGAGGGTGCAGCAAGAGGAGCTGGAGAGCGAGAAGATCGCCGCTCTGCAGGCCCAGCTCGAAGACGCACACAAGAGCCGCAGTGAACTGGACACAGAGAACAGGTGAGCGGAGGCTACCGGCTGCCTGATGGATTGGACTCAGTTTAACACTCGCTCTTGCTGTTGTGGTGTCTTCCTCCCCTGATGGGGGATGGACCTTCAGACTGAGCCGGGAGCAGGTCAGTGAGCTGCAGCAGCAGGTGGAGGACCTCCAGAAGGCTCTGCAGAGTCAGGCAACTAAACCTGATGATGTGAGTATGTCTCACACACAGATTCACTCAAAATAAAACCTGTTGTTTATAAGACGTGGATCTGTCCCACCTCCGTTTTGGTTTCAGTCAAACCTGAAGAGGAAACTTGATGCACACATGTAAGTGTGACACCGGACTCCTGGATGGGACGTTGTGTAGGCTCCATCCTCAAGCAGGTAAAGAATGAGCGTGTGTCTCCTCAGGGTCCAGTTGAATGAGGCTCAGGATGAGATCATGAAGAAGAAAGAGCTGCTGGAGGACCTTCAGCCTGACAACACTCAGACCTGTAAGTCCCTCTGCCCCCTGTGCCCACATCTCAACTCCACTGACTGCTCTCTGTCTCCCAGCGCTGAAGCTGGATGAGCTGATGGCTGCGCTGAAGAAGAAGGACGACGACATGAAGGCCATGGAGGAGAGGTACAAAATGTACCTGGAGAAAGCTCGGAACGTGAGTCATCGTTCGTCCTCGCCGTCCCGTTTGGTCGTTTGTTTTTCACGACATCTGGATGTGACCCTTCTGCTTCTAGGTGATCAGAGCACTGGACCCCAAACTGAATCCAGCCACTGCTGAGATCCACTCTCTGAGGAACCAGCTGGCAGATCGGGACAAGCAGATTCTCAACCTGGAAGTAAATGTGCATTTTGACCAGTGAACAGGTGTGTTGATGCAAAGAGGAGGTGTGTTACTCATCTGAAATGTGCCTCGCAGCGTCAGTGTGAGCAGGCCAGACTGCGGGAGTATGAGGAGAAGCTGATTGTCACCGCGTGGTACAACAAGGTAAGAGCACCACCTGCTGGCTGGGCGCCGTCCTACAACGACGCCGATAACAACAGGAAGCTTGTGTGTCTCCTCAGAGTCTCAACTTTCAGAAGCTGGCTATCGAATCCCGCCTCGGTGGCCGCACCGCCTCCATGCTGTCCCCAGGTCAGTCCTTCTTGTCCCAGCAGCGGCAAGTCTCAAACGCCCCCCGCCGGGCCCTCTCCATCAGCGTGCCTGCCTCTGCCTCGAAGTAGACGTGATCAGAGGGAGTCCTCCCCTGCCTGTGAGCACTCAAGTGACCTTAACACATCTGCTCTCAGCAAGTGGGGGAGGGGTCAGGGACAATCAGGACTTGTTCAACCAACCAAGCTGACCGGTCCAAGCTGTGCAGGACACGATGCACATGCTTCAGTCATCACAGACTTTGTCCTACATGCTGTCATTGTGTTCTACATGTGGTGTATGAGGTCAAGAGTGTGTGTGTGTGTGTGTGTGTGGGGTTAGACGTACTATGTATGTGCAGATTGTTGGTGGTGGGCGTCGAATTGAACATCAGATTTGGTGGTAAGGAGGGTACAGACTATGGTCTGGTGAAAAGACCACAACGTCTCCTTTAAAAACATCAAACAGTCCCAAGATTGCTGTGGAGAAGGAACAAGCTGGTCTTGCGAAGCTGTGAAATCCTTAGACAGCAAGGTGCTGCAATAAAACTACACAGGGAATCCAGGAACATCACATGTTTTGTACTGATGCATGCTGGGATTGAACGGGGGCGGGGCTTTAAACCTCTTTGATGCTGTCAGATAGTGACGTCGGACCGTACGTCTGTAACGTGAACATGATTTGACCACCAGCTTTTGATCAGACTGTCAGGTGGGGTGTTTTAAACTGTAACATCAGACTTTCACAGGTTGTTGTACCGATCAGTGCTCCATAGAGGAGCTGGTATCACCTCACGTCTTCAGGAGATTTGATCTGTTTCAGGACATGAAATGTCAAGGTCGCCCTCTCTGTTTGCTGTCAGCCCAGAGGGGGCGCTCTGGTAGAGTTCTTTTCCTCTCTGTGATCTTTGTGTGGTCAAAGCATTAATTTTGTATCAGTGCAGTGGATGATTCTTGTAGATTTGAACTGTGTTTGGATAAGAAGAAGTCGGATCAGTACCACAGCACAAACTATGTATTTAGGTAACGACTGTAAGAATGAAAATGACACATCATGAAATCCTAAAGCCCTTTTGGTTTTATTGTGAAATAAATAAAATTCTAATCTAATCGATGTTCATTCGCTGCTGAAACAGCTCCTGGGCTGACAAACTACCAGGGTTAACGGGCCCTGGCGTAGATCTTGAAGGGGTACGGCGTGCGTGTGGCTCCGATGATTCCCTCAGTACTCAGCTCCACTCCGTCCACAGTGGAGAAACAAAACCTCTGCAACAAACTGACGAGGAACAAGAAGAGCTCCGTCCTCGCCAGGCCCTCGCCCAGACAGGCTCGTCTTCCTGGGGGAGAGACAACGGCGGCCGGTAGTACTCTCACATGGGTCGTATCAGTGAGGTGGAGGTTACCTGCAGAGAAAGGTACAAATGCATCCCTCTTGACAAAACGACCATCGGGATCGAGGAAGTGTCCGGGGTTGAAGGTGTGTGGGGTTTCCCATTCGTTGTTGTCAAACAGCACCGAGGTCAGGTTCGGCATCACAGAGGTTCCCTGTCAACACGAGGGACAGAGGAGACGGACAGAGATGTTTGAATGAATGAGTTCATTATTTCTCTGCTGTCCTGGAAATAACTGCTGTTGAACACATCGACTGTCTCCGATGTGTGGTGGGCGTGAAGTGACAGGAGAAAGGACCTTTGGAATGAAGTAGCCACCCAGGGTCGTGTCCTTTGCAGCCATTCTGGGTCCGTTGAGAGGAACAATGTTTCCCATCCTCTGGATCTCGTGGATGACGGCGTCCGTGTAGGGCATGTTGGGTTTATCTGCCATCGAGGGCTGCCGAGTCGACCCGATCACTCTGTCGATCTCCGCCTGGACTTTGTCTTGGATGAAAAACAACACCGGTGAGCTGGTGAGGTGGAAGGTTGGCTGACGTCAATGGACGGTCACCTTGAATGTGAGGGTTCTGGATGAGGTAGATCAGGCCCCACTGCAAAGTCTTTGAAGAGGTTTCACTGCCAGCCAGGAACAGATCCAGACAACACAGAACCAGGTTTCCTTCATCAAAGCCCAGGTCGGGGTGTGGGTTGAGCTGTCAAACACGGAGGGGGACCGACTGTTTCTGAGACCAGCTCTGTGTGAAACACTGCTTTTCTTACTTTCTCCTCCGTGAGGAAGGCATCGATGTAGTCCTGTGGGTCGCTGGGGTCCAGACCCGACTTGTGCCGCTCTACCTCCTCCCTGATAGACGCCTCCAAAGCTCTGGAGTTGCTGAAGATGTCATGGTGAGGTCCGGGCAGATGTTTCATCAGCGCTGGAAAAGCATTATAGAGCTGCAAGCACAGAAAACGGTGGTGGGACAGGACATCACGAGGAGAAACGAAACCAGGGGAGATTGACATCCAGCTGGGACTTCCAGGCTTCACCTGGTTTACATGAGCTCTGTTATCATGGGCTTTTTTGTTATTTTTAATTTTTAATTTTTAATTTTTTTTTCAAATTTCTTTTTCATTTCTCTCAGCTGGACGGGGCCGACAGTGTCTGGTACCTACTTACAAATGCCAATACCGAGTTATTGACACGTTCATACATAACATATATAGGGAATATCTTCACACTGATGCCATCCCTTCATGTTCTTCATGTTCTGTTCTCAGAAGCCAGTCACAGGCTCCTGACCAAATCAAACTAATTGGCTCCATCCACATTCAGTTTAAAAAGTCCCGTGTCTGGTCAGGTCCTCTTTCTAGTTCTATTTCTATCTGCAGTAGATGCAGACCTGAATTAGTGCGAGGGTGTCGGCCGTCTTACCAGAGCCCATATGGAACCTTCCAGATAAGCCATCTCTGTCAGATTCTTCAGCATCTTCTGGAATGTGTGGTCACTGTAGTCGAACCGCTTCCCAAACACTATCTGGCAGATGATGTTGGCCACTGCGTTGTTCAGGAGGGGTACGGGGTCAAACGGCTCATCTGATGGGAACGACTGTTGTCAGCCACGTGTCTTTCATCTCGTCATGCTTCACTGTCTCTCCCCCTCCCACCACCACCTTTCTCCTCCTCCATCGCCTCCTGCAGATGTCGACTCTCTTCACAGATGCTCTGCTCCATGGAGCTCTTCGCCAGCCCGAAGGTCCGTAAAGTGGCCATGGCGAAGCGCCGCTGTCTCCTCCACACCCTCCCGTTACTGAAGAACAGCCCGGCTGAGACAGCGGGAAATATGGTTTCTCACAACGGGGCCGTGAATGAGAGTGAAACTGCAGGTTTGTACGGATCACCTGAGTTCCCTGAGTATATCCTGGTCACCACTGGGTTGTCGGGCCGGTCCACAAAGCAATCGGCCTGCGTCACCAGAGCTTCTTTCACCATCCTCCACCCGGACACAAACACTGTTTTGTCTCTTCCCAGACGCATGCAGAACACATTCCCATAAACACCAGCCAGCTGTGGACGCACAGGCAGAGAATAATACCCCGTTGTTCAGCATGTGACTCTGATAACATTTGATTTTCACGACATAAATTTCGGTGACTTCCTGTCCGAAGCTTTTTTGGAATTGTTTCTGCTGCAGTTAAATACCAGTGCCGACCTTTGACCTTTGAGCAGTACCTGTCCGTCTGACCTGTTTAAGTCTGTGACTCTACCTTCAGTTGTAAAGTTCTGTTGGATTTGTATTCATATTTTATTTTGCATGTGCACAAATCTCTAATCCGAATGAGACTGACCTCACCCTCGCCGTCACCTTACCTTGGTTAAGTAAAGATGAGGCTGTTTGAGATCAATGTTGAAGATGTTTCCTAACAGTGGAAGAGCTGGCGGACCTGGTGGGAAGTTCCTCGGATCCTTTTTGTTGAGAAAATAGGCTGCGAGGAGAACGGCGAGGATGACGAGCAGCACTCCTTGGACGTTGGCAGACCATCCACTCATCCACATTGTGAAGCAGAGAAGAGCAGGTCAGCGATCACGTCCTACATCATCTGCTCCCAGTCGGAGATAGCTGGGTGCTGACAGCTCACGGACGTATGAGGACTGTGTGTGTGTGTGTGTGTGTGTGTGTGTGTGTGTGTGTGTGTGTGTGTGTGCGTGTGTGTGGGGGACGTCCCAGCGTGAATGAGATGGAGACTGCTGAGAATTCACAGACAATCTGCCAACAGGTGTATTACATCAACTTTTGATTGCTAACTTTTGAAATAAATGAAAGAAAGAAAAAATAACTGAGCTGAACTGTGTGTGTGTGTGTGTGTGTGTGTGTGTGTGTGTGTGTGTGTGTGTGTGTGTGTGTGCGCCTTTCAGTTTTACAAATCACCATCAGCAAAATAGATCCCGATAGATTCAGGTATCAAAGATAATATATGTAACATTCTGAACAATTTGAATTAAAATTGGCTCCATGTTTTTGGGAGAAATGGTGCCGTCATCCTTCTTAAGATCACTAGGTGGCACCAAAGTGACTTAGTTTAGCATACATAGTAAGTAATTTACCTTTTGTTTACTTTAATTATTAACCTACCTCAGTAAAACACACCACGTGTCCTTGAACCTCATGTGTTCAGTTATATAGTGACTGTATGTTGTGCAGATATTTCCAGTAACTTCAGAGAGATTTTGCAAAGCACATGGCCAATATATTTATTAGTCATTTACAAATATATTGATAATAGTCTGTAAAGATCTGCCAGCTCTGACATCATCGACAGGTTCTACATGAATCGGTGCTGATGATGCATCACTGAATTCAATTTGACTTTAATAGAATATACAAGATCTGGGTGAGGAGACCAACTTTATTTCAGCGGGCCTGGGCGTGAACCTTGAAGGGGCGTGGTACATGAGTGGCTCCAATGACACCTTCTGTACTTAGAGCTTCTCCGTGTGGAGCAGAGAAAGAGAACTTCTGAAACAATCCCACCAGGAACAGGAACAGCTCCATCCTGGCCAAACCTTCTCCGAGACACACGCGTTTCCCTGGAGAGTTCAAGTTCCAGTGAGCCAAAGGCTCAGATGGGATCCTATGTACGACTGACGTGGTCGGCGTTTACCTGCAGAGAAAGGCAGGAATGCTTCTCTCTTCACGAACTTCCCGTTGGCGTCCAGAAAGTGTCCGGGGTTGAAGGCGTCTGGAGTTTCCCACTCGGCCTTGTCGAACAGCACCGAGGTCAGGAAAGGCATCAAGGCCGTACCCTGGGGACGAGATCCACAGTTACACACAGCAAAGCCCCCGACTGTTGGCGTCTTTTTCTGTGAAGCACTTTGGGGATGAAGCAGCCGCCCAGCGTCGTGTCCTTAGCGGCCTCTCTGAGGGCGTTGAGAGGAACGATGTTTCCCATCCTCTGGATCTCATGGATGACAGCGTCAGTGTAGGGCAGGTCGGGCCTGTCGGCCATAGTGGGCAGGCGGTTCTGTCCGATCACTCTGTCGATCTCTGCCTGAACTTTCTCTGGAAAACAGGTTGAAGGTTGAAACGGGTTCCCCTCATGTCGCCACCACGTCCTACTGACTTACTCTGGACGTCAGGTTTTTGGATGAGGTAGACCAAAGCCCACAGCAACGTGGTGGAGGTCGTTTCTGTTCCGGCTATGAACAGATCCAGAGCGCACAAGGCCAGATTGGTCTCAGTGAAGCCCAGGTCAGAGGTTTTGTGCTATGGAGGGAAACAGAAAAAAGCAGAGTGATGACAGGACCCGGAGTTTGTCAGAGAGGTGCACAGCTCACATACGTTGTCCATTTCAATCAGGAAGGTGTCGATGTAGTCCCGAGGGTTGTCGTGGTCCAGGTCTTGCTTGTGCCTCTGAATCTCCTGCCTGAGGAAGTCTCGGATGGTGCTATAATGGTTGAACATTTTGTTGTGTGGGCCCGGCAAGGTCTTCATCACTCCAGGGAACGCCTCATACAGCTACTCAGAAAAAGGACGGTGGGTGAGGGTCACGTGGGTCACAGACCACCCACCAGAGAGCGTGCGTTCTACTCACTTGTGCCCATATGGAACCTTCCAGCCAAAGAGCTTCAGACAGACGGGTCAGCATGGTCCTGAAGTTGTGGTCACTGTAGTCAAAGCGTTTTCCCATCACCAGCTGGCAAATGATGTTGGAGACGGCGTTGTTAAACAGTTGTCCTGGGTTGAAAGGTTCACCTGCGGAGGAGTGTTTCACTGTTCATTCCAGACTTTTTTATCGCTGCTGACGAGCCCCAGCCACACGGATCGTCAAACCACCTTTCTCTTTCTCGATCACGTCCTGTAAGTGTCGGATCTCCTCGCAGATGCTTTGCTCCAAGACACTTTTTCCCAGACCAAAGTTCCGTAAGGTGGACAAGGCAAAACGCCGCTGTTTCTTCCATGTTTCGCCTTTGCTGAAGAATAAACCACCTGAGCAGAAACATGCAGAGGACGTGAGAGCGTGTGGGGCAGCTGGTGACACTGGTGCACAACGGACAGGAGAGAGACAGATGGACCACCTGCGGTTCCTTCATACAATCGATCTACGATGGAATTGGGCGGTCGATCCACAAAGTTTTCGGCCTGCGTCACGATGGCCTCCTTCACCATCTTATACCCAGACACACACACAAACTTCTCTTTGCCGAAGCGGACGCTGAACACGTCCCCGTAGACGCCAGCGAGCTGGAGAAAACACAGCAGAGCACACGCAAGTGAACAAAGTGGGACGTGAACTTCTCCAACTCAGGGACCAACTGCACATTGGGACCGCCGGCCATGAGACGTCCGTGACTGACTGACTGCCGTCAGCTCTTCAACACCAAAGTCACATTTCCTTTGTGTGTGAACGTTTGAAAATGTGTTTCAAGAGATTCATTCTACATTAGTAATAAACAAACATTCTAAATAGTCTTTTTACATTCTCCCACTCACAAAACCGTTGAAATGTGATTGCTTTAGGTGAAACCAGGACCAAACATACCTTGGTAAAGTACTCATGTGGTTTCTCACTCTGCAGGCTGAATAAGTTGCCCACAAAGGGCAGACCCCATGGTCCTGGGGGATAATTTGCAGGATTCCTGTGTCTGAGAAAGTCTGCCACCAACAGGAAGAGAAAAATAAAGAGAAGTAACCCTTTCAGGTCAAAGTCCAGTAAAAAAGTATAAAGCCACATGGTCGTCGAGAGCAAAAGCAGCAGTTTGTCTTCTCTCCCTTACCAATGTACGTTCATGTCTTTTTATGCACGACTGAAAAGACTGAGGACAAAGGTGCTCAGTTCTTACATAACCAGGTACAGGTCCATGCCCACTTCAACAGACAACACCCTCGGTGGAAATCAGCCCATCAGGATGATTAACTCCCGTCTGTCACCAGATCTACTAGTATTAGTTGTAGGAACAGAGTAAAGTACAGTGAGAATAAAGGTGACTGATGATCACCTGAAGTCAAGGGAAACACCCATGGTGGTGTATATACAGTATATATAATATAAATGAGAACTTTCAAGAAACGGAATGGAGGAATCAGACAAAATATGTTATTTACTGTTGTTTTGAGCTTCAAAAATCTTTGCAAATCTATTTCTTAGGCACATGTGCTGGAAAAAAAGATACAGTGGATATAAAGAGACGACACACCCCTGTTCGATTGTTTTTTTGCCACCTTTCATGTGACCTGTAACCTGTAAGGACTGATTTGCAATCAATAATATTCATATCAATCTATATTGCAACAATATAGAACTCTTTCAGGGAGGTGAAGTAAAAACAACAACTGAAATAATGTGGTTGCATAAGCGTGCACACCCTTCTTCTTCAGTGTCTGGGGATGTGTTCGGATTTACAGAGTTACATTCAAACTCATGTTAAACTGGAGTCAGCACACACCAGTCACCAATTCAAGTGTCTTTGATCGACCCCAAATACAGTTCAGCTGTTCTGGAAGGCTTTTCCTGACATTTTTGTAGCACAAACCATGCTCTGCAGAGAACTTCCAACGCATCAGGGGGATCTCATAATTCAAAGATGTCAGTCAGGTGAAGGCTGATTAAAGGCTATTAGGTATACCCTGGAACACAGTGAAGACCGTCATCAGGTGGAGAAAATATGGCACGACAGTGATATTACCAAGAACAAGAGGTCCGTCCAAAATTGATGATAGGACGAGAGGAAAACCACTCAGGGAGGCTGCCAAGAGGGCGACAGCGACACTGAAGTACATGTGACTGGGAAGCCTCACCACCCCCCTTCCCAACACCCTACAATATATTTGGGCCATGGGGCAGGGTGGCAAGATGGAAGCCTTATCTCACAAAGAAGAACACCCACGCCCAGCTTCATTTTGCAAAAAGACGTCTGAAATCTCCCAAATGCATGTGGGAAAATGTGTTATGGTCTGATTAAATCAAGTTTGAACCTTTTGGACATAATTCCAAAAGGTACATTTGCCACACTGATCCCAGGCTCCCACCCTAAAAGACTGCGTGCTGTAATTAAAACCAAATGTGCAGCAACAAAGTGTTGGTGTGGCCGTGTGATGTCGTGGTCCTCCCTGCCACCGTATGGCACTTTGCCAGTGGTAGTGCACGTCGCTGCTGGGTGGCACCGTGTGCATCCATATCAGCAGGTGCCTGAAGACGCCTGTTCCTTGGGTGAGGAGAGCGCGGTGGCTGCGAGCAGCGTGTGCTTTTACACAAAAACTTGTGTATAATTGTCGTTGTGTGCCCGCAGGTGACACTAGTGTTGTATGGGGGCAGTTGGTGTTTGTGTGCGGCAGGACGGTTGGACTCATGTGGGGCCGGGTGTGGTCACTTCCTGTCTGCCTCGGTAAGTTCCGCCCTGTCCTTATTTTATTTTGGGTTTTGATTTGCCCCATTAATTAATGCTTTGCGCCCTGGTGATGATTTAATTTCTTTTGTTAATTACTTGCTTTTCTTTTAT
Organism: Centriscus cristatus; assembly: GCA_037832705.1. Taxonomy (NCBI): domain Eukaryota; kingdom Metazoa; phylum Chordata; class Actinopteri; order Syngnathiformes; family Centriscidae; genus Centriscus; species Centriscus cristatus. The sequence continues at coordinate 14,386 of JBBMJM010030044.1, forward strand.
TTTGTTTCTTTATTTGAACACGTCTTCCGCACAAGTGGAATCATTATCACTCTGTCACATTAGTTTAAGCTTTTTCTTCCCCTGTGCACTGAGCAACTTCCAGGACAAATAACCAGATGTTTGCATTTGCTAGAGAAGGGTCCGTGACTGAAACGTTGCAGCAGTAAATAATTTGTTCTGGTCAGTGTCTGGGAAAAGTTTTTTTCTTCTACTGAATTACGGTAGAAATGTGCATTAGGACCTCTACATCGAAGTAAAACGTTTGGAGTGCGTTGAGGGTGTGTTTCTGTGTACTCAGCTCTCATCAAACCCAGAGACACTGATCCATAACATCTGTGTGGACTAAAGTTCACACTATCGCTCCTGTCGTCTGTTCAGTGTCTTGCTTTCACTATTAGGTAATGCTGTGGACTACGGCTGCAACTTCATAGTCACAGTCTACTGATACTGTTCCTATTGTGTACATGAAAGTTGTGGGATAACAATTGGGTTCAAAATTTACATAAAATGTATAATGTAGCAACTCCTTAAACTGGGCTCCTATTTGTCATCAGTACAGACAAACAGTTACATTCATCAGTAAAGACAAACTAATCACAGCATTGTTGTTTTATTATTTGTTCCTCAGTTCCTGAAGTACATACGTGTACCTGGTTGGTTCACTGGGGTGTAATTACACTGCGACGTGTGGGCTCTTATCTAAACATGGTATTCACAGTTCATGTTTCCTGTGTGGAAAACAACATTTTAAACCTTAAAAAGTCCAAAATGTTTCCACAGGCTGTCGTTCTACGATCTCACAGCATCGTCTGTTTTCATTGTTTCTGTTGTTTTTCATCATCAACAAAGTCAACGAGGACTATTTATGGAGAGGGAGCAAGAGAGACAGGAAGGTCAGAGAGAGGTTTAATTGACCTCAGACACACAGTGTGGGCGCATGCACATGACGAATAAATGCTGTGACTGCGCTCAGAAATGGGGTCATATTCACTAAATACACTGTTAGTTGCACTGCTAAGCTCGTTTCCTGTGGTTTTATTGATTCCTCTGATTTGAAGAACACTTCTTTTTGCCCCTTTCAGGTTTTAATAACATTTAAGTTTGTCAGAAATTCAAATGCTTTATTGATAAATGCAAGTTCTTTGTTTTTCCTGCAACCATTTGGATGGGCGGGGGCTTTCGATCTCATTTTCATGTGAAACTCCAAAGAGATTTTTGGTTTTGGTGTTTTTGGTAGATGCTCCCAGGTCACAGGTTATTAAATCTCTGGGTTTGTAGCTGAACAATCAGCGAGGCTCGGCCACTATCCTGAACTCCTCGGGGGAGTGGGTGAAGCCCAGCACTCCCTCCGTGCAGGGCAGCTCTCCTGGAACTGGAGAGAAGGTGAAGCGCTGCAGCAGAGACGTAAAGAAGAGAAAGAGCTCCATTCGGGCCAGGTGTTCCCCCAAACATACTCGTTTACCTGCAGGGAAAAGGGAGGAACAGGAGGAAAGCTGCGTTAATTCCTGCTGTTGATGCTCCAACAGCGTTTGACGGCGGAGAACCTGCTGAGAACGGCAGGAAGGCGTCTCTCCTGCGGAAGTTGCCCTCTGAATCCAGGAAATGTGCAGGATTGAATGTGTCCGGAGTTTCCCACTCGTTCTCATCAAACAGGACTGAAGCCAGGTTGGTGGTGATGGCAGTGCCCTGGGAAAACGGGCCGTTAGAAGTCATCAGTCATTCGGGGACATCAACTCCTTTACCTTGGGAATGACGTATCCTGCCAGTGTGGTGTCTTTACTGGCCATTTTGGGGAAGCCCAGGGGGACGATGTTCCCCATCCTTTGCGTCTCGTGGATGACAGCGTCGGTGTAGGGCATGTGGGGTCTGTCAGCCATGGTGGGCTGACGAGACTGTCCGATCACTCTGTCGATCTCCTCCTGGACGTTCTCTGAGAGAGGAAACAGAGTCACGGTTCGGACCTGCAGCTCTCAGACGCGCTCACGGACGGACTCACTCACTCTGAATCTCTGGGTGGTGCAGCATGTACACGAGCGCCCAGCGTAAAGTGTTGGCAGCTGATTCGGTTCCAGCTTCGATGAGGTCCAAGGTGCAAATCAGCAGGGTGTCGATGTTGAAGCCGGCCTGTGGGTCCTCCTTCCTCTGGTCGACAGAACACACGTGTCAGTAGATACCCGCTGTCAGCTCTACACAGACGGAGACTTGTCTGGACTTTAGACACGTGTTTGTGCAAATCAATGTCAGACAGACGGTGAACTCCAGCACCCAGCGCTACGCTGAGGGTGATGGGGCTTTGCTGTTCGATGTGGGCGTTTGTTGATCACTAAATTCAACAAGATGTCAGCACGTAATTGGTCTGAGGCCCTTTGAGTTGATTCTTTTCACTCTTCCTAGCTGCTATATGGACGACGTAGATCTCTGAGAAGAAAGATTCTAGAATGTCATTAATTTTGACAATTTACTGCGTCTTCCATGATGGATAGTTTGAACCGATTCCTTTCTTTTTATCTTTGCACAAGAGGTTTGTATGTTCAAATGTGATGTGGTACAACACCGTGGGCTCTATGTTTCTCAATTCTATGTTTGTCTCTTCTTCAGCAGAAGATGTCAGCATCTCACCCTCTCCATCTCGGTGAGGTAGACATCGATATAATCCCGAGAGTCGTCGGGGTTCCTCTCCTGCTGGTGTCTCTCTGTTTCCTTCTGCAGGAAGCCCATGATCTCCCCGTAGTTGGCGTGGACCCTCTGGTGAGGTCCTGGCAGGTGCTTCATCAGAGCAGGGAAGGCGTCGTACAGCTGTTGGCATGGGAACAGGTGAGGCTGATGAACAACGTTCCTAACGACAACCGGATGACGCCCCCACCTCATCTTCCTCAATAGCTGGACTTCAGCTTATTAAAATGAACCGGGGCGTTTGAGTGAAACTAGTTTACGTACAGGCGCATCGAAATATATCAGAATATCATCAAAGATGTTGTTTTTCTTTTCATTGAATCAATT
>JBBMJM010030044.1:17485-31594 GCA_037832705.1 Centriscus cristatus
AATTATCTTTGTACATAGATTCATCTCACACCAACAGATATATTACAAGTGTTTATTTCTTTTCATTTGGGTGATAATCATCAAAATGAAAAGAAATAAACACTAGAAATGAATCTGTCTGTGTTAATTTTCACATTTTGAAAATGAAAACGCCCCAGGGTGATGGAGCAGCGAGCACCTGAGTGACGGCTGAGCCAGCGAGCACGATGGCGTCGTTGTCCAACTCCAGGATCTTGCGAAAGGTTTGATCGCTGTACTCGAAGCGGTGTCCAAACACCACAGTGGAGATGATGTTGCTGACTGCGTTGGTGATGGTGTAGTGAGGGTTGAAGGGTCGCCCTGGGACGAACAACGAGTCACATTAGACACCAGTTCTCAGATCAGCTGAGCACCGCCTCCGTCTTTGTTCTCTCCTCACCTTGCTCGTCTTTGAACGCCTCACAGAGGAAGTTGCTTTCCACTTCGATGGATTTTTCCAGTGACTTCTGGCCCTCGCCAAAGTAGCGGAGGTGGGTGTTGGCAAACTTCCTCTGCTTCTTCCACAGGTAACCGTTGCTGAGAGCGATGCCTGCGAAGATGCTCCAACTGTCAACAGGTGCTCCAGCTGCAGGTGAGCTGGCACCTGAACATCACTCACCGAGGCCTTTGAAAACAACGTGGAAGAGAGGGACGACGGGGCGATCGACGAAGCTGTCCAGCTGGTTGACGAGAGCTTCTCTGACCATCTTGTATCCGGAGATAAACACCATCCTGTTGTTGCCTCTCCGCAGACTGAACACGGGCCCGTACTCCTCAGCGAGCTGCGTCATAGGGAAACCGACACATCGGGTCTGTCTCTTTTTCTCTGTCATAAGTGACACAGTTGCTTTATGTAACGTGAAATAATCGGGGAACACATGTATGGACTTGCTGACGGGGGGTTACGTGTCGATTTATTGGGTCAATTGTATGTTGTAACATATGGACACACACTGTGCCGTAGAGAAGTCTCTCTTCCTTCGGAGACACACAGGCATGCAGAGTGTGTCCATAGTGCCAGAGTGTCCGGAGTGTCATCTCACCTTCTGCATTGTTTTGAAGTCAACTCCGGTGAAGACGTTTCCTAGGAACGGCAGAGCCCAGGGTCCCGGGGGAAAGTTGTGTGGCCTCCAGTTCCTGACCACATCGACCAGTAACAACGCCAGAAAAACAAACAACAGCCAACTGGTGGAGTCCATACACTCTAATAGTGCCTGAAAAATCATGATCAAAGTGTCCAAAAGCCCTCTGTGAGGTCTGGAGCTCAGAGTGTGAGAGGAATGGGTGAGGATATGGAAAGAAACAAAACAGAGCCAGGATCTGTTATGTAACGTCGGTGGCCTCTCTGGTCCACCGGGTGAAAAACATGACCTGAGCACGAAGTCTCCCAGCTGCTGGCTCAATCCCAGGGAGGGTGTGGACATGAAATGCTGATAAACAGCCTCGACCGGGCCCCTCATACTGCAACGACAAACTATGTCTGAAATCAGTAACCAGAGAGCTGACGCCATCATCCACATGCACAGTTGCCAATGGTTACAGGTTTTCCTTTCCATTTGTGGATGTGGTTTCAGTGTTTTTTAGATTAGATTCGTTTCTTCACCAACTCTTCACCCTCCGAACTTCTTCTTGACAACAGGTTGGACAGTCTGAATTAACCCCACATCCTATTTGTCTGAGTAGCAGTCGGGGTACAATCTTCCACTTTAAAGGGCACAAAAGGGCCCATACCCCCCACTGTTGGTTGGGTTTGACCATAGTCAAATGGGACTGGACTTGACCGTCCCTGCAGTTTGACCGTCAACCAGCAGAGACGTCTTACTGTCTTACTCCCTCAGAAATCTGCTGTCTTACTTGTCTTTTCTCTGTCTCTTTTTTTCTACACATTGAGTTTAATTGAAGACAAAGCAAGTAAAAAAGTGAAGCTTGAGGTCTCTTTTATCTCGATATAATCATACTCTGCCTCCATCGTCTGGGTTTCCCCCGTAAGACTTTTCATGCAGCAAAGATGGAAAACATCGAGTGAGAGTAAACTTGAAAACATCTCCGACTTTTCATTGCTGTCTCAAACACAAGCTACAGCTGAAGTAACCCCATTCAGTGGTAAGTGTGAGTTTGTTTGTAACATTTCATAAACACTCTGTGAGCACATTTGGGAGTCCTACATCATGTGTATGTGTGTGACGGTTCTCTGCTGACAGCAGCGTGTTTTTTATGAAAGCAGGTGCATTTGTGGCGACACAAGTAGGGCAGCAAAGTACTTCCAACTGATGTTCAAAGATCCTGCACACGTCAAAATACCACCAAACTAGGTCACTGGCCTCTTTAAGATCAATGTCATTTGAACTGTAAAGATGATTTTAGTCACATGTTCCTTACCAACCAAGTTGTCTGAAGACGACAGAACTACGGCTGCAACACCTTTAAAACAAACAAAGAACTTAATGGTAAGTTGTATCTTCATACAGTCAGGAGCATCACGAATGAAGTGTGAACAAGTTGGAGAAGAGTCAGTTTGCTTCTAAGAATGTGAGACTGAAGAGTTGTCCAGACTGGTGTCAGCAGCGGGCTCGGAGTGACACGTTATCTCTGTCATCTGCCGCTGCGAATGTCACAAAGATCAAAACACCTCTTCTTGTTAGTCACAACATCTCCGGTACATCCACGGATGAGGTGAGTTTAGAAGGTCAGTTCATTTGTGGAACTTCCCTTTCAATAAGTCTGTCTGGGACAAAAAAGAATTTTTAAGGGTGTTGTTTTTTTGTTTTGTTTTTTTGCAGCAGCACAGTGGATTGTTTGAGGTCAACGACGATGAGCAGAGATGAATCAGTTCAACTGGGGTTGTTTTTTTACACTTGTCCTGACTGTTGCCATCAAGCGTGAGTACCGTCCGTCCGTCCGTCCGTCCGTCCAGTTTGGGGGAAACCTAATTCTAAACCTAAATCTAAATGGATCCGATGTTTTCACATCACCAACAACACCTGGTTGATAAAACAATGAAACTGGGACAACTCTGCTCTTGTCCGTCCGTCTGTCCGTCTGTCTTCCCTGCCCAGACAGTCTGTCCCCTGGTGTTTGTCAGCTGCCTTCACATAAACACCCTTGGCTACCTGACGGTCGAGCCACCTTCACCCTTTCTCAAAGGCTCCGACTTGACCGTGTTCTGCCACCTCACAACATGTCAGAGCAGGTAGGATGATGTGATCCAATCCGGGTCCTCTGCTGTCTCACATCTACTCACAGATAGAAATATATTACAACCTTTCAGGCTCCCCAGTCCCAGAATAACCCTGGAGCTGGACGACGTGCCTGTGAGTCCGTGGATCGTCGGCTGCACCACAGCTTTCAACCTGTCCAGTGTCCACAAACCAAAGTCCTCTGTGGTCTGCAGGCTGAAGCGCTATGGACATTATGAGATTGTCGGGGGACTGGACCTCAAGAGCGGCCGTACGTACTGCACAGACATTCACTGCTGTGGCAATGTGCACGCTGGTACAACTGTAGTTCTGAGTACGCCCTGATCAAGTGAATATTTATATTTAAATCAGTGAGTTACTGAATGTTGTACTGAGCGCCTCCATGCTGCCTGACCAGGAGCTGAGGTGTTTGGAGGTGGTTGCTATGGTGATTCTGTGTGGTTGCTGGGTTGTGCCTGGTTTCTAATGCTCATTGTGTTGAGTGTTACTTTGCACGTTGTGTACGGGGGGAGTTCTTTTGGATGATGGTGTCTCCCATCCTCTGCCCTCCAGTCCCTCCAGAAAAGCCTGAAGTTACTACCTGTGAAACAACATGGACCTCAGACTCCCTAAGCTGTTCGTGGAGGAGAGGACATGAGACACACCTCCCCACTAACTACCAAGTGGTGCTCAGCAGGTCCGATCTCATGTTGAGCTCCTCTGTGTCCTGCAAAGCTGAATTTTAACATCTCATCACCAGTGAAAACGGGACCCGCGTGCACACCTATCGCATCCGGGCGGCCCAAGAAGTGACAATTCCACGAGAGATGTTGGCAAACAACTCCAAATATAAATTAATCATCACGGCTGACAACCACTTGGGAGCAGCCCAGTCGGACCCATTCAACCTCTGTGTACCAGATCTCGGTGAGTTGCCGCCTCTGAACAGGTGAACAAGTTGTTCAGTGCTCCTGAGGACTAATTAACAAACAGTTGTTAAACCCCTGAAGTGACTGATTGTACCATCATCCACTGTTTAATTGTTGTTTTTACAATATGCGTATTCTGATTCTGAACCCAGTGATCCCAGCAAGGCCTCATGTCACACACATAGAGTTTGTGAATAACTCCACAGCGGCCGTGTTGCAGTGGACAACCACCGAATCCTCAAGACGTCTGAAATCAAACGTTCACCTCCGCAGAGATAATGGATTCTGGGTAAAGAGATAGTGGCGCTGCTGAACTGCTGCTGCTGCTGCTGCTGCTGCTGTGGGTGGACGTGGGCGGACATGGTCTCGTCATGTTTTGCAGGAATTGAGAGAGCCGACACAGCTCAGGGACGGTGTGACCCAAGTGGACAGGCTGGAGCCTCTCACCGAGTATGAGTTCCAGTTGAGATTATGCGATTCAACATCAGAGCTCGATCACAACAGGACCTGCAGCTTCATGCCTGAACGTTCCTCCAGAGAAAGGTCACGCTGCAGCAAATGGAGTCTGCCGGTGAAAAAGACAAGTCCTGGAATAGGCAAGCTCATAACCTCCTCCAATTCTTAGTCATCACGCAACCTTTTTTTTTTTTTTTACCACTTATACACACACTTGTGGTCAAACGTATCTTTAGGTCCATCGCAGCTGCAGCATGTGTGGAGGAAGTTGAGCAGTCCACTGACAGACAAGCTGCAGACGGTGACTGTTCTGTGGAAGGTAAAGGACGTCATTGTATTATGTCACCAAACTCACATCCATCATGAAGTGATGGCGCCCAGATCCAAAACCTTTAGTGACAGATGGACTCCCCCTGTAGCCTCCACCTCGAGAGGAGCGCAGCGGAGAAGTGCAACAGTACAAACTCTACTTGAACAATGACCACAAACAGGAAGTGACCTGCTCGGCCGCCCAGAGTCAGTGTTCGGTCGAGGTCCCGCCACAGGTTCACGCTCTGAGCATCAGTGTTCTCACCTTGTATGGGACATCTCCACCAGCTGATGTGCCACTGACACAGTCAGGTACAGACATGTTTCCACCAATGACGGAAGATAGCGACAGATGTTGTTCTGAACCGTCTGTGTGTCGTCGGTCAGGCACCCGTGGACCTGCTCTACGTCGGTGTGCTCCTGTGATGAACGACAGTGCTGCGCTCGTCTCCTGGTTGAGACAGAGAGAAGAGCTGCTGTATTATGTGATAGAATGGACAAGTGGACGTGCAGCGGGACTGCAGTGGAGGAAACTGACCAGAGATCAAAACAGCACCGTCATCACAGGTACTGGACAACGACCAGTCACTGTCACGGAACAACAGGGACATCTGGTGACCGCTTTGTGAATGACAATGCTCTCTGCTGTGTCAGCCTTGGTTATTGATTGCTCTGACACATCTGAACTCCGAAAGATGGACTTCGATAAGCATCCCTGTTTCATTTCAGGTTTGATGGCGGGGGTCAGGTACAACATCTCCCTGTATGCAGTGACCAGCAGAGGCGTCAGTGCTCCGTCCTCCAGCCTGTGTTACTCCAGAGAGCAGAGTATGTCCCATCAATCCCACCTACGATCTCAAGTAAAGACTGACCAGTTAGAGGGCTTTCCCAGTCTGAGACCTCCAGTAGCTGCATATGACAACGTGGACGTATGGAGTGACCCCCTCTCGGGATCTTTTTCATCATATTCCAGAGCCAGTGACCGGTCCCAACATGTCAGTTTTGGTCCATGAGGCCAAACGAATCCTGATCCAGTGGGATGAGCTGTCTGTTGACCAGCAGAGAGGCTTCATCACTAACTACACCATCTATGTCCAGACTCTGGATTCCAGCAACACTCGATTCAACGGTGAGCATCCGTCTGGATTCCTCATATGTTTACATTATTTAGCAGCGTCTATGTGCGGGAACTGACTGAATATGTGTCAGTCGATAATGATGTTGTCTGTCTCCCACAGACTTTCACAACACCAGCAGGTTTTTTCAGCCCTTGTTTCCAGTAATGTGTTGATATTTAAGTCTGATGTGAAATTGAAGATTTCATGTTTTTTGTCGGGCTTTTGAAATAAAATAATATATTTTAAATAGTTGTCTTGGCAAAAGATAAAACATCGATTGATTTGAAAATACCTTTATAGACACGATACATGAGATAGTCATCTCAAGATGCTGACGACGTGAGCATAACGGTGTTTTTAGAAATTTCGAACTAGAACTTTGTGGCTTTGACCACTAACAGGAAGCGTGTGGTGACATGCACACATGCAGCACGCACGTCTGCCAGTCTGCCAACAACGCTGTTTTGGGAGTGTCAGCGTAAACGCACTGAGCAGCACACCTTCTCCCTCTGTGACTAATGTGTGCGCACACACAGTTTTTGGTTTCTTGAAGTCATTTCACCCAAAAGTACTCAAGAGGAAAGTGAATAGGTGGAACAGTCGACAGTTTCAGAATGAGACTGAAGTCTGAAGATCACAGACATGCTGCTTGTCAGCATTTAGCAATCGAAGCCCAGAGCACATAGTTGATGCATCCTCATTTTCTTGTCCATGAAGCTCATGGATGCTAACACCCCCGTGTTCATTCCACCATCCACTCTGATTTCATATCGTGTCCAATGTCAAGGTTTATGCACAGATTTCTACGATTCGGTTGGTTTGGAAACTGGTTTAGAGACTGAGACATTTGAAGGATACAAAAGTGCATCGCAGCTTCTTTGAGTAAGAGAATGAGATCATGTTGAGTGCAGCGAAGGTGGAAAGATGCTTTGTGACTGGAACAAATAACAAGGTACATGGTGATTTGTGTCCGTCCAGTGACAGTGTCTGCATCCAGACCCACGCAGAGGTGGCTGGACTGTCCTGATGGAGCTCTGGCTCTCCGGATGACGGCGTCCACCTCAGCAGGAGAGAGTCCACTGGGGAGAGTGGTGTCGTCTCACCCTGCAGCCCCTGGAGGTTTGTCGCCTGCTGGCACCAGATCGTCCACTGTAAAACTAGACCCTGAAACCTTTTCCTCAGCCAGCATATTTCATTCAACACAAGCAAACATGAATTGAATGTGGAATTCTCGTCTCCTCCAGTCGGCCTGGTGGTCGGGGTTGTTTTCAGCATCGCCCTCTTCATGACAGTCATAGTCAACCTGATGTGCTGGAGCTGTGTGAGAAAGAGGTACAGTACTGTTAAACAACATCTGTGGCGAAATAAAAGTCACCAGGTGGGACTGCTGAGTTCGAACATCAGTGCAGGCTTTGTTTCACTAGTCAACCAGAATGGACGCCACTGTGGCTGTTCTCATGGCAACATACAACCACAACATGAGCGAGTGAACGAGAACCGATTCAGGTCACTCACACACAGAGACTCCTGTAACCGGAACAGTCGTGAAGGCATGTTTTTGTCTCTGTCCCTGAACAGTTCTTCAGCTATCTTCAGAATCATTCCTACACCTGATGATGAGGATGAAGATGAGGATGAGGATGAGGATGATGATGATGATGATGTTGTCCATGTTTGTCCTCCTGTCTCAGAATCAAACAGAGGTTTATATCATGGGGACCCGATTGTCTTTTTCAAAACTTGCCAGAGCCGGAGAACAGTAATGCCATCAAGCTGCTGCAGGTAAACACAGCAAATAAACCCACCTGCTTCATCTTTGTAGAAGTAAATGTTATTTATATTATGCAAAAGTCAAAAAGATAAAGCACAAGGATAGAGAGGTAGAATACAAGTGAGAACTCACAGTAAACAAAAGATACAAAGATTTTTTTTTGGGGGGGGGGGGGGTTCTGTTCAACCCATCAGTCTGTTTAATCCTGTGTTTTGTCAGTCTGGTATCTACAACAAATTTAACGCACAGGAAAATAAAGTTGATCCTGATCCTGATATAAGTAATATGATAAAAACATTTTTTTCCCTCCATCATGATCATTGTGATATCTGCACAAAGACAGCTGAGAAGGAAATGTCTGTGAAAATGTCTCGTAGGCAGCCATTGTTGTAGTTCTTCAAGTTTTGTTTTGTTTTGGCCGGCGCCGGCTCCAGCCCGTGGTTGATGTTAATGAGCTGCCTTCAGCTTGCTGAGCTGACAGAACTATGTGCTCAGATCATTTTGTTTTACAGGACAGAATCGAACCATCACTGTCCTACACCCAGGAAGACCCTCCGCTGTCCCCCATCAGTTGCGTCTCGCAAGAGGAGATGTCAGCTCAGGCCGGGTCAGCAAACCAGCAAACAACTGTGGACACACCTTTGTCTGGGGCTGATCCCACCGAGAGGTTTGTCCACAGCCAGCTGAAGGACACCAGCTACAAACCTCAGGCTGCCAGATTTCTATCACCGGAAGATCAGGAAACACAGACCGAAGATGAGAAAAGCAATCCGGCAGCCAGAGAGGAGGAAGACGTCTGTGCAGGAGGAGGCTTTTTCAGAGAATTACTGTCCAGCGTGGAGGTGCAGTCCTGTGATTCCCCTCTCAGACTGACTCTCAACTCGCTCACTAGTGGCCTCTTGTGGACTGAAACTGAAGAAATGGAAAGTAACGGGATCAGATACTCCTTAACGGGGGAGGGAGAGACTAACAGCAACATGGAGGCCATGTCTTCTTCTGTGGAGCTGCAGGCAGACACTCCATTCACGGTCGACACAATGATGAGCGGTGGATACTTCCCTCAAGTGATGACACTCTGATGAAACAGGGACAAAAAGTGTCGTACTGTTTCGGTGAAAACGTTAATCACGCTACTCAGCATGTGTGACAGCTGAGAACGCGTCCAGTGCTGTTCAGAAACCTTTTACACTTCGATTGGACTCTGGTCAGGAGTTACTGTGTGTCCAGCTCAGCTCCGTCTTCTTTCCTAAACACAGTTACCGGTTATTTTGAGGAATGACTGGGCTCACGCTCAACCGCTGTGATACAAATGTTCTGAAAAGAAGAATGATACAATCCAACACATGACTGGTGTCAATGCTGCTGCATCTTTTTCCTTCTCAGAAAACCTTTGAGTCAGCAAATACTCAAGATGAAAAGTACAGAGCAACTTTATAAAAGGAGGATTAAAGCAGCATTACTCTTCCATCCATGTCAAGCAGGAGCGAAGTTGATCTGTTTATGTCTTCACATGTTCAAAACAAGGTCGTAGTTCATTCTTTCATGTTTTTAATGGACTGGGAGGTAAATATGTATCTGCGTCCGTCATTTGATCCATCCTCGTTTCTTAGTCCTCTCCATAACAACATACCCTGTTTGCATAGCATATGTAAAGGAGGGAAGGAAATATGAACTAACAGTAAATAAGAAAACCAAGGAGACAAAAGTGTTACTTCTTCTGTTATATATGTTAAATTTGTTCTATTGCAGCTTCAGTTTTTCATTGAATTTGTTCTTCTTTTTTTAATTTTCCATGAACATGACGAAGGGTCCCCAGCTGGTCACTAATTTATAATGACTGACGCGAAACCTAAACTAAAGACTAAAGCGAACCCACCCAGTGCGATCGTAGCATCGGACGGGGTGGGGGTGGTGGTGGGGGGCAGTTAAACACTGTCAAAGAACTACGGCCCTGTCAGTGGGGCACCCAGTGGGTGGGTGATATACTCTGGTGCTGCGCTACAACTTCAGGTCGTACATTCACCATCTGCGCTCACGACTTCCTGTGTAAGTGTTGTCTCACTTCCTTCTTTACATTTTTGGAGGGTCTCGGCTGTACTACTGAGAATGTCTCCTATTGTTCTTCATGGTCAAAGGGCGATCGGTCAGAAAACACACAGTTGACAGGTCAGTGTTCCATGAACGTTGAACAACTTGAAGATGTGGAGCAGCACAAGGGGAATTCCCACTACGCATCACATGGAGGTATGTTTACAGCGTGGTGCTGTGAGGAAAACGTGAGCCGTTACATTGAACTTCTCGTCTGTTCCTAGTTGTTTCTAGTAACATTCTCAATCTGTGGGGTCAAACCTGCATGGACAGTCTTTGTTACATCTTTATACTTTATTATACAGACTTTCAATATGGAGCATCAGCTCTCTTGGGGATGAGTGGGGATATTTTTCAGAGTGATATTTTTTCAGTGCGATGTGACGCTTTGATCGCCTGGATCTGTGTCAACGAGCCCTGTGTCCTCCAGGGTGAACCGTGACCCTGGGTCCTGGGTGGTGAGGTCAGACAGTCTGGATACGCTGCTCTCCCCCAACACGTTCCACACCAGCTGAGATGATGGCGAAGGAGCTTCAGAAAGATCACAGGTTGGTGATACTTCTCTATCTGACCAGTTAGGATAAATTTAACCTGCAAGCAAGGTGAATTAAAACACAGTTTCTGACAAAACAAACCCTCTGGTTTGGTGTTCTTGTGCTTATGTCGTAGATTACTATAGTTGTTCCTGTTGTGATGTAAGAGACACATGAGGAGGTGGTTAAGACTCATGGCGCCGATGACCCAGACACGGTCCACTGCTGTTTCTGTGCTGCTGGCTGTGCATCTTTGCATAGGTGAGATTAGTTTATTTGTGACACACACATTTGTGTGTCCAGGCTCGTCATCTGATTCAGACGTGTGTTTGTGCGTTGCAGTTCTCGGTGACAAAGCGTGTGCCATCTGGTCCTCTGCTGGGTCCGTGGTGCAGCGAGGATCTAGTTTCAGGGTCTTCTGCACCTTCAACTGCATGAGCAAGAGATCCATGCTAAGCTTCCACCCGCCCAAACCCCAGAAACCCCACGTCTATAACTCCACAACTTTATACGTGGATGTGACGAATATCACAGAAAGAAGGACGTTCAGCTGCAAGTGTGTGGGAGGTGGTAAAGACCCCTGTGGACAGGACATCGCAGCTGGATGTGAGTATGACATGAGGGGGAAGTCTGGATTTCACTGCAACAATGGATCTCAATTCAAAAACGCTCCAGATATTAAAACAGTTTGTTGTTCCGTGGTTCAACTGTGTTCAGTTCTCAGTGTGTGAAGAGCGACTGCTGCTTCTGCTTTCTGTGTTCTGAGGGAAGTGTGACAGCAAACTGTGATCAGTACTTGACAACACAGAGCTAATTTAAGATTTAAAACTTGTCTTCTGACAGACTCCGAGTGTATCATCTGACCAGTGGAAATCCTCTGATCCAACTTATAAGGATGAATACAGTTTGTGTCTCTGCTGCTTCGTCCGCCAGATCCACCAGATCGCCCCAAAAACATTTCATGCACCTACAAGGTCCGCAGTAATGAAAGTGGACTTGTGTCTTGTACCTGGAACAAAGGACGGGAGACTTACCTTCAGGCAAAGTGTTCTACAGTGTTGTGGTGAGTTGTGTTACTGTGTGTGTGTGTGCGTGCGTGCGTGCGTGCGTGCGTGCGTGCGTGCGTGCGTGCGTGTGCGTGCGTGCGCGTACGTTGAGATGAAACTTGGACGTGTGTGTTTCAGGGTGAGAGGCGCTGGTACTGACGAGCTGCTGTCGGTCTCCAGTAACAGAGCTGCGGTCCAGTCAGCGGCGTTGACCGTACCCAGGCGAGCGGGGATCATCTCTGTGTGGGTCCACACCCAGAACCCACTGGGGGCTGCTCAGTCCCCCACCTTCAATTACACACTCAGCGACATCGGTGAGACAAAGCTCGATGTGTTTGACAGTCACACGAGGGACACTTTGTTCAGACTTACATCGTGACGGTCGTTGTTCGTCTGGACAGCGACGCCTCCGGCTCCGGGTCTTGGCCGACCCGAGTGCTCGTCCAGAGGGTGTTTGATCAGAGTGAGTCAGCCTGTGATGACTCAGCACCTGGAGATCCAGTACAGGACGGAACAACAGACGTGGACGACGGACACACACTCAGTAAGGACGCTCAGACCTTCACACGAGCAGTGACCCGATACGGACTCTGGCGTAAAGTAAAAACAAGTAAAACATCCAGTCACATCCAGCATCCTTACCTTAATTCTTTTTTTTTTTAATGTCTATCCTCCCCATCATTAATTACTCTCTGCTCATATGACACTATTTCTATCTATCATGTACTTTTCCATAACCTGAGGATATTTCAACACTAACAGTATTTAAACAGCATTTCTTAGAATGTTTATACTACGGAACACTGTATTGCTGGAAAATGTAACAATAATGTTAAATGAAAGTTAAATGAAGTAGTTAATAATGTTGCTCATTAAAACTTCATGGTCAAGCACAGACACTTCAACACTACATTTACAACGTTGTCTATTCCATCCCACCTCTGGCAACAGGCAGGTGAATACGTTTCAACGAATATAGAATAAGATGAATCAGGTGTTTTCATTCACAGGCTGAACACAGGAATTCGACACTGTCCGTCGCCGCTCTGGAGCCTCACAGCTTTTATCACTTCAGAGCCAGAACCAGGTTCAGCAGCGGCCTGTGGAGCGAGTGGAGCACAGGCGTCTGGAGCTGGACTGAAGAGGAAGGTAAGCTGATGGATTTGGGAGTGGTTTCTGCACAGAGCCCCAGATGGATGATCCCACTGTTTACAACTGTCATATTTCCATTGGGTGCCCCTGAAACAGACTCGGTTAGGTTTTTATGTTGAGATGAAGTTATATGAGAGGGACAAAACATTGACTAGTCTGATCTAATAAACCAGTCATGTGGTGAACCAGACAGTGAAGCTTCGTGGGAAATTGTCTTCAAATACGGATGGGATGAAGACGTGCAGCAGTGCAGAAGTTCTGTTCTTCAGCTTCCTGAAGCAGAAAAAGAGCTGAAGAGACATTTTTAGAAAATCCTCCTCCAACGTCCTTAATGAAAAGGAGAGAGCAGAGACTACTGTCTGTCTCATTTCATGATTTTTCAGAGAAAAACACACATCAGGGTGAGTATGTGTCACTTGAAGTTTATTTATAGTGGATCACGATGTTCATGATGTTGTGTTGTCACAGATGCCCAAGCTCTCCTGAGAGCTCACAACTCAGCACAGAGGTGATAAAGACATATATAGACATGCACATGTCCTTTATCTTTGAACAGATAAGAGGTGTTAAGAAACATAACCAGAGAGACAAGAACACTCACAGGGGCAGTTTCCTACATTTGACAACCATCAAACATCACATTGTTGATGACTAAAGGACTGAGAGAAAAAAAAAACTCATTCATTCGCAATGGTAGAAACATTACCTGATAAATAATTGAATACATACTTGATAGAGCTAGATTGAATAGAATTAGGTAGAAAAAAATAGATAATAAAATAGCAGAAGAATTTATTTGTTTAAAAAATGGATAAGAGATCATCTCAGATTCAAAACTGGCAGGAGCGGGAGCTTCAGATTCAAAACTAACAACAGCTCACTTCAGCCCTCAGTCATTTGTTCCAAGCATTAGAAGTATCAGTCATGTAGGAACCATCTCCCACAGACGAGTCCTTTATCCTGGTGTGATGTGTGGGACTGTGTTTGTTTTTGGAAGAACCAATGCAACAGGTGCATTGTCTCCTGAGCTCCCATTCACTCTAATGTGTGTTTTATCAGTGTGTGTAAGGCTGTAATCGTACTGTGTTCCATCAGAAATATGAAAACATCCCTTGTTTTGACAAAGTGCTCTTGTTTTGTAGCTCCTGCTAGAGAGCTGGATGTGTGGTACGCTCAGCCTGCTTCTGATGTGAAATCCCTCAAAGTTTTTTGGAAGGTACATTAAATATCACCGTAGTCTTTGTGGTGAAAGATAAAAGAGAAATCACAACACACACACACACACACACAAACTCTGCTGTACTCTCTCATTGGCTGAGCGGTTTCAGGTGCTTCCTGCTCGTGGTGTGGTGATCGCAGGAACACGTTCTGATCTCACGCTGCTGCAAAACCTAAAGGTCAACTCTTGACCACCTCTGAAGTTCTGCACTCTGCAAGCACGCACGCACGCACGCACGCACACGCACACACACACACACACACACACACACACACACACACACACACACACACA
>JBBMJM010030045.1:4766-18520 GCA_037832705.1 Centriscus cristatus
GTGCTTGATATAGGAGTTTAGTCTGAAGTTGCATTTTGGACCCACCGAGCAGAGACAGCACTTTCCTCCAGATAAAATACCATCAACTGCCCTATATGCAGTTTAACAAGGAGTTAGTGGATGTGTAGATTCTTTTTTTTTTTTGCTGTCAATCAAACTCAGATGTCACCACCTGTAATCCTATATGTTACAGTATTCTGTACTGTAGGGTCTTTAAATGTCACAGATCGTCTGCCTCCCCCTCTGTCACTTGCATTCACTTCCTCACTTGATATCAGTTGGAGCAGATCACAGGTGACTGTCTCGAACATTTCGATTTCTGTTCAGTGTTTTCTCTCTCGGTGTAGGTCCAACAAGCAGAACAAACCATGGCGTTTGCGTCTCTGAGTTGCCGGGGGAGACTGCGGAAGAAAACCAGGGAAAGACGGGAACAAGGGGGAGAAACCAAGACGAGGGTTTAGTGTTGTCAGCTGTCCTGGTGCTTGGTACACACGAGAAATACATTTTCTTGCTGTGACCACAGAACTGGATAGCGTCTGGGTTCCCTTCAAGAGAAACAGTTCTGTAACAACTTTCTCTCCTTTAATAACATGTTCTTCGTTAAACAAAAGAGCCCCGTGCCTCTGCTGAATCTGGACCCAATTCTTCATGCCTCGCTTAGACTGTATCCTTTCCTCCTGAGGGAAACCAAAATCTCTCTTTGGAGACGACCGTGTGCGTCTATAAATTTTCTCTTTTACGCTGCAAATCAAACCAGTATTGCCTCAACAACGAAATAAAAAAAAAAAACTGCGCTAAGATAATTCCCTGCACCAGACATTGCATAAGGATTTATGAGGGAGACATGTGCAGTGTGTCTGCGTTACAGAGCAATGACAGAACTGTGAAGAATTCCGATTAGAGCCGCAGAAGTCACAGCGTACAATAAATACTTCACTATTTACTCTGGTGGGAATTGTCACTTGTTATGAAACATGAAACAATAGTTTAACATTGTTAAAAAACACCTTTAAATGATCCAGCCCTGTTATTTGACATGAACTATTGGATTTTACTGCTCTGCTGCTTAAATTCGATTGTTTGGTCCAAGAGGCATCGGGATAGAAAGCTAATGTCAGCATGTTTACACAATCCGAGTGTCGCATGTGAACATGTCGACGTTTGTGGCACAAGCTGAAAAACGCTCGCGCTCAGTCTAATAATTGCGGTTCATCCTTAGGGCAAATTCATGGCAAACGAATCCGACATTAGCTAAGACCTCCAACCACAAAATGTCAACCTGAATATGCCTGCAGATGTATAATCATGGGATCAAGGGAAAGTAATCATGAGTCATTATCTATCTGTTAAATATTTTAACGTGTCTTGTAATCCATCCAGTGCTGAGATATTTAACTGACACGATAACTACATCTATACATGGCATAAATGTCTGGTCTGTCACAAATGTCCTGGAATGGTTTCTGAATCATACTATAGTATATCATATTTTATAGCAATATATTTGGCTTTTATTGTGAAATTGCTGAAAAAAAAATATAGTTTGGTATAAAACTATATGAGCTTTTTTCCTAAAAACTGTCTGTATGTATAAGACTTTTATTGTTCATTTTTTTCCTCTGTGAAACATTTTCCATCGGAACTTTGTTCTGCTGGACTGCATAAATCAATATTTCCAAAGAGAAGTACAGAATGCCACAGGAGCAGGTCTGTACTTACGCAGCCATAGCTCAAGACAGAGATAAATTATCTGCGACCAGCCAGTACAGTTTAAAGCCAAGTATATATCTCTGAAGGTTTTCAGATACATCAAAAATCTGACTAGTGCAGCTTGGAGTCGGAGGAAATGCTGCCAATTAGACCTTTAGAGCATAAATCACACTTTACTGCTCTGTCTCATCAAGTCGCCAGTATTCAGTCTCCAGTCAGTGATATATTCTTAATAGTAGACTTGAAATAAATGCACTGCACATGCACTTCTCCAGAGTGAGCTCCTGAAATCCCCTTTCATCCCAAGAGAGAGAAGAGTATGATGAATGAACTCCATGTTATACTGCATCCATATTTCTAGTGTTTACCAGAGGAACCAAAGCATTTAAGAAATACTTTGATCTTTAAGGAAATTATATGTCTTGTAGAAAGGAAGATGAGATGATTATAGAATTGATTGCACCTTGAAATAATATTGTCACTAAGATGGTTTTGCTTGTGGTCGACCATCGGGAGCCGAGCGTTTGGTGTGTTGACCATCAGCATCTTGGGGTTTGTAACCAGAAATAACAGTATTTGAATGATAGCATAGAGCTGGAGGGGAGCAAGGTGCACCTGCAGTTCACTTTAACTGCACTGTAAAAAAAAAGAAAATGCTGAGAAAACGCAAAATATCAAGTCAATGTAACGCAAGACATTTTTGAGTCGTTTTCTCAACTTTTGTTGAATGTTGTTGACCTGAATAAGGTCAAACAAGGACCTGTCTTTTCGAAGCCAGTTGTTACAACCTGTTTCCAGTTCTTAAGAACCATCAGGAGAGTGGTGAACACATTGCCTAGAACTATTCCTGTAATAATAGAATCTTAGTCGGTTTCATGATCATTACTAATGAATCGGGATAATTTATTTCATTGTGATGGGCAATTATGTGTGTTTTGTTCCCTTCAGTTGTTTTCGTCCCATTCCTCTCCTCCTGTGATGCAGATGGTGGACGCTGGTGATGGAGAAGTAGAGCCAATCTTGCCTTGAAGCTTCAATCAGAGATGATTACAGAAGCTCTTCACAAATCGTAGCCTTCAGCTTGTTGCACTTTGGGCCACATTTTTGGACCATCAATCCTATACTGTGACTATCTGATTTTATTCCTGCTCCTCTTCTCAGGCAGGATGGATTGGACAGGTCTAATCTAATTACTGCAGCAGATGGGGGGGCCTGAGTACAACCAAAGACATTTGCTCAACCATGAAATGAGTGGGTATAATTTTTTTTAAGCAATGTCTTATTTCACACTCAGCTGCTCAGTCTTTCTTAGTTGGACACTGGTTCACTGCAGGTTAAGTGCTTTGTGCATTGGGTGCTACCAGAGGAGACAGGGCTAATTTCAAATCAATTTCTTACACTATTCGAGAATAAGAATGTCAAATGGAATTTCTCTCTTTTCTGCCCCCCACGCACTCTGACATTCTTTTTTTAAAGTCACCTCTCTTGGCACTCAAGGTCACCATGCAATTTAAGAACACAATATGAAATGTTGTAAATAGAACATATGGTAAACACAGTATGAAATAGTGAAATGACCCTACATTTCAGAAAGATTAAAATGATTGGACATTTCTTATTTGGGAGTTAATCTAAACCGATGATATTTTACTTCAAGCTGTGACTTTCAGTTGTTTTTCTGATTGCAGAGGAATGTTGAGGTCATTGTCAGAAGCAAGATCGACGAAGTAAATGAATGCATTGGTGTTGCCTTGTTGTCATGATAAACACACCCACAAATAAGTATCGGCAAACTGTCTTTAGGACGGGTATCTTTTATCACGGACTCTCTGAATAGTCACCATTATCCTGTCAGACCCCTGCAAGCCAGTTGAGAAACAGTGACTCTTTTTTACTAGCAGTCTGTTCCATTTGGGGACCTGAGGCCCCCTGCAGTGACACATTTCACTTTGATTTACTGGCGTTGCGTTCCTACTTCATCGTCCCATTTACGTACCTTTTGGTAACTAAAGCTGGTGAAATTAAAAACAGTTTAGCCTGCTGCACTGGCTTCCATCACGTGCCCATTAAAAATGCTGTGGTGGTACAATGCAGAGACTGTCGATCTTTTTTTCTTAGAACATCAAATGTGAGTTCAGCTTGAGGCTTTAATATGATACAAGTTTGTAGTTCAGAAGATTTTAACTCAGATGCTGATGTTTTATTTGTTTCTTTCACAAATGCGGAGTGCACAGAGCAAAAGATCTTTTTTTTTTTTTTACAACGAAGTTCGACACTGAAACAACTAAAACTGAATGTGACAGACGGAAATGAAATCCACCAATGCTTGAGATTTAAGAGTAACATGTTCTGACACTAACTTTCCGGTGGGCTCTCAAAGTGCCACCTGGTTATGGTGAGATTTAATTGAACTGAGCAGATCCATAATTCAGGGTTCACGGCATCAAAAGGAAATTGACATAATGAGGTTT
This sequence comes from Centriscus cristatus, assembly GCA_037832705.1. Lineage (NCBI taxonomy): Eukaryota > Metazoa > Chordata > Actinopteri > Syngnathiformes > Centriscidae > Centriscus > Centriscus cristatus. The sequence continues at coordinate 8,948 of JBBMJM010030045.1, forward strand.
AAATGTTAACTTTCTGATAGCTATAATGACCCCAAAATTGACTGTCGGGTTAGATTAGACAGCTCAGTGCTTAACATTAACCTACCAGAAGTGAAATGAAATATGCTACTGAATTTCACATTCAAAGCGACGTTTCTGAAGAATTCTGAAATTCCCAAAAAAGCACAAGGACAGTGGACAGAGGAACACCAGACAGAGAAAACAGAGAAGCTGACAGGTCCTCTCACACACAGGCTTAAGTTACTGTCAGTGACACAGAGTGGACAAAGAACTAACCGTCAATACTTCATTGTTTTCTGTTGTCATGGCGCTTTGTTTTGATCTGGAACATCTGGAATCCTGTTAGGCCTGTTAGGGAAAAAAATAACCATGGCACAGCCATACTTGAGTTGATGATTATAAAAATCTTAATTTCTAGTCAAAATGTTTTACACCCAATTGTCTGGAAAAACTGCTGATAAAGGTTTCAACCAATTCCCCCCCAAAATTTTGCCTTGTTAGAATGTCTGTATTTCTGTATTTTTGATGACGCTTACACAATAAGAACATTGCTTAAAGGTTAATACTTGCAGATTAATGTTGCCTCGACTCAAATCTTTTGAAACAGGTCATTTTTCAGTTGAGCAGCTGGCTAGAGTAGGCGGATGACGTAGGGGGACACGGGTGGCACGTGACTGATAGGAAGTAGTAGTTTGTCGTAGTTTGAAGGCAAATGATTAATGAATCAAATCAAAACATATGTGTTTGTTTGGCTTTCTTTAGTATATGTTTTATAAAATTAATAAATATAAAATTAAGATATAAATGAATTAAAAGGGGGTAAAACCCGCCAAGTCCCCCCGTATTTCTTGATATGGTTTGGTCCGGTGTTCTGAGATATTTTTCTACCCCTCACGCTTTGCTTCCTCCCGACTCTGCGCATGCGCGGCGAAACGTGCGCAGAGTCGGAAGGAAGCAAAGTGTGAGGGGTAGAAAAATATCTCAGAACACCTGTTCAGGTGTTGCCAGTCACCTCGATAAGAGTATGTTTCTCTGTAGTTGGGGGTCCCCGGTCGCCAAAACAGAAAAAAAGAGGAAACTAAGCACTTACCTGACGACAGTACGTGACACAGTCGAGGTTGGTCGGTTTTGTCAGTGGTGTTAATTGACGTGAAAGCATCAATAAGCATCAAATAAGCCCCTTTGTGTTAGTTAGCTAAGATCAGTTCAGTGCTAATCGCTGCTACTTGAATCACGTCATCGACGCAGCACGCACACACGCGCGCGCGTACACACACACACACACACACACACACACACAAACAAACACACACAAACAATAACTTTGTATCTGTCCACCTCAGGCTCGGCTGTTCCACTCCATCTCCATCCCCTTCAAATCAGCCCTCTGAGATGTGGGGAAGCCGGTAAGTTTTTATTTTTTTTAATTTTTTCCCCCAATGACGAAACGTTTATAATTACAGAAAGAAATGTATCATTCCATACATAGCTTATTTTGTATCAATATACTGTGTCGTTATTTTATTCCACACAATCATCCATAGATAATTTAAGATCAATTTACACTGTTCACAGAACAGGTGACAGACCCATGTTTAGGTCAAACCCTGTGTCAGGAGGGTTTGTGACCTATATAAACTATTGTTATCAATCTGGGTAACTTATTTAAGTATTGACTTGTCTTAACAAGCTGCTAGAGAGGATTCTGTACTCTCTGTACGCTCCTTTTTGGTGGTGATCTGTACAGCAAATCCATCTGTATTGAGGACCAGTTGTCTTGAAGGCTGTCATGGGAACCAGAACCAAAACTCATCCCTACAGCAAATACGACAACACGTGAACGATGTAGAGGCTGAGTAAGGTTGCGGCAGAAGAGGACCGGGCCAATGATGTCCACACTGAACACAAATAGACATCTGTGGGCTGAGCATCCATTTCTTTCTGTCTAAACAAAAAGTTAAAGTTTGCAGTAGCTCCTGCTGCTGGTTAACCAGTTTCCCCTGTGAAATTGAATCCATGCTGCCAAACGGAGGCTGTGAGGTGAAGGGTTCCGATGTGTAACTTGACCGCTAGGAGTCACCACCTTCTCAACAGTGTGTCTTTAAATCAACTATGGCAAGAAGTTAATTTCCACCCTGCCTGCCTTTTTTTTTTAATTTTCTGAATGTGTTGGGTTCATAATGGGGCCATTGACCAGCTTAAATTCACCTCACACTCCCACTGACACCTGCAACACCCCTATAAATTGGCAGGCAACAGCGTTTTAATTTACTGAGTCGTGAAGAGTTCATAAATCACGTGCAAGCCGGCCAATAGTGCAGCGCTCAGGTCACAGAAGTGAGAAGGCCACTCCAGAGGCAAACGTGTTTTTTTCTCACAAAGTAATATATTTTTTGATTGTATTAAGTACATCTGACCATATTGATTTATGAGGGTTGACCATAAATGAAGAAAGGGGTAAGTAATGTAAAAGAGAACAGATGAGCTGTCTGGAAATGAACGTCAGAAGGGACTATTTCACAAGTACCGATATGATACACACCACTCACTCATATCCTGTCTGCTTTCTTGGCTGTAAAATTAAAGCCCGTTGGAACCACAAAGAGAAAGTCTGTAACTCTTGTGACCTTGCAGTCACATGGGCAGCAGCACCGATGTGTTAATGAAAGTAACACATACTCAGCTCAGCCTGAAACCTGACGCTTAAGCAAATACATACAAATCACTCCCATGGTGTGTCCAACACCCCACGTCCACAGTGGCTGGTCTCAAAGACGACATGGGAAAAAGCAGTTCCCTCGTCCCCGCTGGTAAATACACCTGTATGTTTATGATTTTATGCAAACATTATGTAAATATTGCCACAAAGTCTTAAAAGTTGGACCCTGCTGGCTCGTTGGTGCCACCAGACATTTCAAGCATCACACAAAGACCTCTCTGTTGTGCGAGCGTGCACACATGCACTCACACTGACACACTATGCACTCAAACGGCAGCAAAACACACAAACATGCATACATTGTACCATTAATACTGCATTACCCCTTTCTGTGTTTGCACAACAAACTTTTCATGATGCTTGACTCTTGATATTTCCAATAAGTATTTCCATCTTTCTTTCCCCAGGTCGATTTATTTTTATTATTTACGTCTGAGAGTGTGGAGCTGTCACGCCTTCGGTGCTGAGCAGGCCTTTTCTGCAAGCACAAGCCGAGAATGTGTGTTATCAGCCCATGTGCTTGTGATTTCACTGACAGTTGCGGGGGTCTGGGCCTGTTGTCGGCACCACCCCTGTCAACAGGGACCCCAAACCATTGATAAAAAACAAGGTGTACATTCTGCTGACTTGCAGAAGTTCAACACGAAACATCATGTTCTCCTCAGACCAATTATGTATCAAATGTAATGTTTTGTTCGAAGGAGAAGTTGAAGGTTGTGGGAATTCTTATCTTGCCAAAAGTAACATGAGAGGGACCCGCCATATATCAGCAATGCTCCAATAAACAGATTGTTAGTTTAGCATGAATCGTAAAACAAGGAGAAACACATCACTTGTGTTTATTTCAGCTGGATACACTTTGTGCAACACATCATCATCGCAATACAGAGAAAAGGTCATTAATCATAACACAAAGTGGTTGTGAGTGATGACAATGCCGTGACGTTTCACAATAACAGCAGATTTTTCTTTCAGCATTTTCATTGATACACGCATGAACATTACTTTGGCCAGATATTATATTATCTATTGCTGTATCTAGTTGCTACCATGATTTATTACAACTGAGAAATAATTTATACATAATTCCATTAATGGGAAAATGTAACTTATGTGTCGCTGCAGTTTCTCTCTGTGATAAAACAAAAGGGATAATCTAGTTTAATGTAAGAGTGACGATGGGCAGGTTTCAGTCCGTTCATTGAACGCCTGGGGAGCTCTGTTTCCAGTCTATGCTAAGCTAGGCTAACTAAGAGGTTAGACAAACCTTCATACTTCCTGATTTTCTCATGGAAATTCCATTTGCGCTGTCGTTCCTGAACAACCTGAGAGCAGGTACAGACTTCGTCTGCAGCCTCTGGAGTCCAGGACCTTGTCTCTCCACAGGTTGTTTTGTTTATCCAGACAAAATTGAAATGAGACCATTTCATTCATCACAGGTTCTCCCGGTCACATCCCACCAGTTATGCCAGTCCTGGGGTGTGAGGAGAAGACTGGAAATGTCTCCAGATCCCAGTGGACGTGTAAGGTCATCTGATCAGGTAACGGTACTCTTTCATTCTGAGGAATGTTAAAGACAGGATCCTGCTTCTTCAGCAGATTTTCAGATTTGTGTAGTATTCATTTCTTCTAATACTAGAGAAGGTGTGAACAAGGGCTGTTCTATCAACAGTAGAAGACTTGTGTCATCTCAACTCCATCAGCATACCAGGAATGTTGAATGTTGTGTGCAAACATACCACAAACCAAAGATGTTCATGGAATCTACTCTGGTTCATGTTTTCATATGTATCCACTTTAAACCTTTTAAAGATACTGGACACGCCTCTTTCCTGTTGAGCGATACCGTCAGTAGGCAGAAGTCCAAAGAGGCCCAGCTTCATGACACTTCTCAGCTCCCGTGTTCATGTGGTCCACATTTGCTGTTTTATTGCCAGTCTGTTCTCTGGGTTTGGCTACAAGTTCTTGCACTCACACAAAGGTTCTGAGATCATATTTGGATGACAGTGTAACGATCCTCTTGAGCACTGTGTTGAAGATGTAATTGGCAGTTCGCTTTCACATTAACCAACCCCCCCCCCCCCCACCCCCCCGTTTTTAGGGTTTCAATTACTTACTTACATGTTACAACCGGCATGTGCTTCCAGCACTAGAAACTTAAGAAGTTCGCTCTGGTTGAATGTGTTCATCGTTGCAGGGGGTTGTAGGGTGGGTGCAGCAGTGTCCAGTAGATGGTAGTAGTGGGTAATACTAAAACAGAGACCTTCACCGCAGAGGGATATTTCAATGTTTAATTCTTGAATTGAAGCAGAATGATTTTAAAATGTATGTTGGCTTGTCATAAATGCTGATGTCAGTTATAATCATAGTGATAAAATGTTTCAATCATACACCCGCAACCTCCAACCTGTAAGGGAAGTATTGTACATTCAAGGTAACGCCTTGTGTGTGTATGTGTGTTGGTTATATATTTTGGAGAATTCCTATTAAGTTGTATCATGGCAAACGTTTATTCACAATAGTTATAGCAACTATATCATGTTACAATAACCGGGAACAAGTAAGAAAAGGATCTATTAACACCATGTAGGTCCACGATTTAAGGTTTCAACTCTACTCCCTCCAGTAGAAATGTCCAAACACCAGGACCTCCATCACAGTCGACTGATCAGTCTCACTGTACGCACTGACTGTCATTCAAAAATACGGAGTTCATGAGGTTCAATAGAATTTCAATGACAGAGTAAAGAGGATTAGCATGTAATTTGTATAATGTAGCGTTGTTCTACTGTTATTCACCACAGAAAAGGGATGAGACGTGTTTGTTGATGCATTGTGTGAAGTGTCTAAAATCAAACTAGGGTGGCACCATCAAAGTGCTGGTCTACACTTCAGGATATGTGTATTGAATGAAATATTTTCCAAAAAAGTATATTATAAACAATAATAACAATAATAATAATAATAAATTGACTGGCGACAGGGATGTGTAGAATCAAAATCATCATTTGAAAAAACGATTGGTGTTCAACAACAGAAAACTCCTCTTCTCTTTAGCTCGGACGTCCTCTTTTTGCCTCACCAGTGAATGTGTAGACGAAGAACACACAATAGAACGGTGTGTTTTCATAAGTTAACAATTTCCTCTGTGAATGAAAACACACACAGGAAAACGGAATTCTTCATACCTGTTACCAAACCCACATATCTCAAAGCTTAGGTCCAGTCAAGCTCATATTCTTCCAATTTTCTTTAAAGGCAGTAAATCCAATTGATACTGTTCCTAACTAAGATAAAAGAGGCCGTTTTTTTGGCCTGATGTCATCTCAAACAGTAATGAAATTGTCTCAGTGGGGGGATCTGGTAAAGGTTTAACACACATGAAACTTACTGACGGTATTTCTGGATACAAAGTTTTCAAAATGTTTTGAACATATGGTTTTGAATAGATATGTGGTCAAGTCCTCAAGTCAGTTGCCACAGATACAATTAAAAATTAAAACAAACAAACAAACACAGGATACGTCCCAAATAAGTGGAGAAAAAAAACACACATCAGCTAAAACCATACAGTCCTTAAACCTCCTTTTAGTGTTTGCAGTGTGTTTCACTGTGACTAAATTGTCAACAGGATTGTTTCCAGGAGTTCATAATGAAACGCAGATCATTTCATCACAGCGTAAACTAATAAAGTAGGACAAACAACAGCTCAGGAACATAATCAAACCTGACGACAAGTGACAGGCGAGCATTAGCTGCGTTTCACGAAATTAACGTTTAACTCTCCGGCAGGGCTAAAAGTCGTGTTTGAAAGGGCTAGGAGTAGTTCATGGAAGCGATTATGAGGCCGGCCTGTGGCCCTGTGAAGACCCTAACAGGGACTCAAGGTCGGAGGTCACCCAGACCATTAGCAGCCTCATTATGGCGTTTCACTTCACATTTGCATGCTGCAGAAAGAACAGAACCAGAGCTGCAGCCGAAACAAAGACGAGATTAGGTCTCTGAAACCCTCAAAGCCACGAGGAATATTCTGCATGTGTGTGTCTCTAAGAGCATTAACTCCTCGCCGTCACTTCCTCGCTCCTCATTAGAGATCTATCTCTGCAGAGAGCGAGCTCTACGTGGCAGCTGAATACACCCAGACTGAAATTCATCACAACCCAGTTGATCTCACTGATAGCTCTGTTTGCGGAGGCTTAGACGGGCGATAGAACGTGTCAGAAAGTAGTGGTTGTTTTTTAAGGGTAGAGTAGAGTTACTAGGGTAGAGTTCCTTTTAGCAGCCTGTGATCATACGATCCTCTTGATGTGTTTGGCTCTTGTGATAATTTCACCAAAGATGTAAGATGGGTTTCGTCATCACAGCAGAGCTCTCTCTCTCTCTCTCTCTCTCTCTCTCTCTCTCTCTCTCTCTCTCTCTCTCTCTCTCTCTCTCTCTCTCTCTCGTCTCTGGTGGCGTTGGTTTAGATGAATGAAGAACTTATCTTTTTTCAGACTCATCGGCGGATGGGGGATGGTGTGGGGACAGGAATTTTATCCGCCTCAATTCTTCATGATTGCTTGTGTATTGGTGTGTACGCACACACACACACACACACACACGCTCTAGCACACAAAGCCTGTTGAATGGTTTGTGAGTCTAATGGTCGTTCCTCTGGGGCACTTTTAATTGTTTGGTCATCGTCTCCATGCTCAGTGTGTCACAGTCAATAAAGCCACATTAGAGGAGACAGGAGGTGAGGGGTGAGGGGGCCGACACAGGGGGTTAGGACCCTGGCGTGGAGAGAATATAAAGCGTCTAAACCCTCCCAGAGTGACATTCTCCTGCTATCAGTGCTCTGCGGAGGACAGGCTGTCACTGTGGCCCATTGTGAGCCCAATGACTCATTCTTACTTGTGGAGCAAGTAAGAAAAAAAGTCCCAGGGATTTGAAAAAGTGGGGAGAAACCTCCTGTATGCTTCAGCAAGCTGCACTTGCTTCTGTGTACACCAATTTGAAATCAGAATAGGCAGCCCAAAATGATACCCTTCATTGAGCCAATCAGATCCAAACCTCACATAATTCTTCATCAGATATCATTTACCTCTCCCAAACCATATAATTTTTGGTAACCTTTGCTAATGCGCGCTACAAAAATAACACTGAGCCTTCAAGGCAGAAAACAAACCAAGCAGAGATTTAATGTGGCTCATATGTTTGAGCAAAGGGCTTTTTACATGCATGGCTGCAGTCCTTTATTTGATGTAACGTGCTTTTAAGCTGCCGTCAGTGATAGTCATAACATGTCACCAGAACCAAGGAAGTGTGTGATGGTGACTGCGATAACCCCGCTCTGTGGCTGGGCTGCTCCGATCCCCGGTCTTAACTGTCACCTCGGGATCTGCAGACCACCAAGCGAGTTGTCCTGACCTTGCTGTGACCTGCTCCACCTCACTGACCTGAACTCTGCCCACCACACACCCACCTATCTATCTCACGCAGGCCTGTCCAACGTTACACACACACACACACACGTTATTCACATGTAGCTTTTTATCCTCAGCTCTTCCATTTTTAGATGCTCTATCTAGTCCCTCTAACATCTCTAAATCAAGTTTTCTTTTCTTTTTCAATGAAATGTTAGATTAGGCACGAGCAAACCGCCAGGATTCCAGCTCTGAGGATGATCTCCTCCCCTTCGTTTCAATCCTGAAGTCAAAGTTCATACAGACAGCTGCTCGGACCCGGTAACACTGCTCTGTCACATGATGACCGCACCTCTCCCAAATAAGTCTACTGGTCGCCTGCCGCCTCCACTGTGAAGATACAAAGGCAGTTAAACACAGAGGAGAGCAGGGAAAGTATAGGATTTCACTTACTGTAACAATAATTTATTGTGAAACAAATACACTTTGTTTACTTTGTGCTTATGATGACACACTTTCTTTTTTGGTGTAAAACTAAACTATTGTGAAAGGTAAAAAGGGTTTAGCTGAGAAACCTGACCGTTCTCAGTGGCCTGTAATGACAAGACTGTTTTGAAGAGTGGGATTGACTTTGTTTTAGCTCTGAACATAACTTTAATTATCGTTTAATAATGCAACTCTTTTAAATTAATGACATTTGAAACCCATGAACTGGATTTATGTGTGCATAGTAATCATTTTTTTTTATGATGCATGGATCGTTTTCATAGAGCAGCTATAGGTTTTCAAGGTTGACCCCCAAAGTTGTACACATGTAAGGTAAATTATACACATGTCTTTATAATTTAATACATGCCAAGATTTAAACAGGTTTGCTGCAGATTTAACTTTTGTTTTTCTTTGAAATAAAACATTTCAATATGTTTTTCCATGACAATTTATGTTCTATCACAACCCCAAACCCACATAACTATGTTCAAATCAGCGCTGCAGGGTTTGTTCACTTGATGTATGCGTATATTAAGAGGCAAGACCCTCCCACCGTCTTCCCCTCATCCCGGCATGCGAACAACCTGATATCAATGCACACATGACTCCACACTGTAAACAAATAAACCACTCGCAGGCCCCGGACTGTTCTGTGCAAACATATAAACTTAGTATGAACAAAGATTTCATTAAATCTAATATACTTTCGAAGTTTGTTCAAAAGAAGTAAATGAAACACACACAGAGCTACATAACAGCGTAATGGAGAACACGCTGTTGTAAAACCGTAATCTAGTTTTAGGAACCACGTAGTCAGACTGACTGAACTGCTCAAGATCTCATGTTTTATCCCCAAAACATGTAAATTACTACTAAGTGTGTGTGCGCACATATTCATTTAGTTATTTATTTTAAATTGCAGTCTGTTATTACATACATTACATTGTTATTGCACTTATT
>JBBMJM010030482.1:0-18504 GCA_037832705.1 Centriscus cristatus
TGTGTGTGTGTGTGTGTGTGTGTGTGTGTGTGTGTGTGTGTGTGTGTGTGTGTGTGTGTGTGTGTGTGTGCAGCACAGACTCTTGACTCGCCGTCGCTCCCATTCAGTAATGAGGAGAGGACATGAAACCTTTAATATGTCCTCACTGTTTGCAGTTCTTCTTTGTTTTCTCTCTATGTCAATGTCAAGAGAGTTACACACACACACACACACACACACACACACACACACACTCTGACTCTTCTTCCATGATCTGTTGACCTTTGCCTCCCCCGGTGGATTTCACAGAAACCAAACCGAGTGTTGTAGCTGGACGTGCTCCTTCGTACACAGGAGCATGTGATCATGACTTGCAGAGCGCAGACGTCTCACCGAGGCTTATGAGGAATGTCTCTAATCCAGATCAGAACACGTCTGGCAGAGAAAATGAACCGAGGGAGAGGCGGAGCTTTGTTTAACCCTCGAACACCAGCGGTATCGCTGCCGGTACGTCCGTGCCAGCACGCCTCGCTGTCAGAGAGCACGGAGCGTCTGCAGGTGTAGAAAACGGCGCTACGTTCCCGAAAGTCCTTTCAGGGACTCCAAAGTATGCTAGCAGGCATGTAGCACCAGGGAACCCGTCGGCCTTAAAGGGTTAAACTCCCCTCCTGCTGGAATCACACATCACCTGTTTAAAAAATAAATGGTGAATAATAAATAAAATTGATGCACACGGGGTTTGTAAGACATCATTGTTCAGTCAGTCATCATCCCAGAAACGTGCACGTTCTTCCCGCCCGCCCTTTGTCCCCGACCAGCACTCTAAAAATAGCTGTGTCCCACAGGTCTGTGGTTTGACTTGGACGTTTCCTACAGCGGCTCCTTCCTGATGACCCTGGAAACCAAGATGAACCTGATCCGGCTGGGGAAGGAGGGAGAAAGTCTCCGCTTGGGAGATTATGGCAAAGATGGGTATGAAGGCTTCAGATGCAGAAACACCTTTCAGAATCCTTAACATGGTTCTGGACTTTGATTTTTCACTCACTTTCCTGTGTCAGAAGTCTGCCACATTCTGTCTGGCACTTTCTTTTCCTTTCTTTTCCCTCCTCTTCCCGCTCTGCTCGCTGGACTCTACTTTTATGCGGCTGTTAATGGGATTGCGTGTCTGTTCCCGGTAAGTGCAGCTCGAGTACATTCATCTGGGATTTTCCATTCTCCAGCTCCGTCTTTGCATGTTTGTGGGTTAATCACGCATGTTTTTTTTGTTTTGTTTTTTGTTTTAAATGAACCGGCTCTTGAGTCACTGTACGTCAGTGGACGAGGTCGATCGGGGTCAATCCCTCTCGTTCCGCAGGTACAGACCACGGACGTACTGCCTGGCCGACAGCGACGAGGAGTCGTCCAGCGCAGGCTCCTCGGACGAGGAGGATTCTTCAGAGCTGTCGAATGAGTCCTCTGGAGCGGAGGGGTGAGGACAGGGGGGGGTCACTTCATTTCATTTTCCACCGACTTCCCTTTGCCCCTCGTGAACCCCCGTTGGCTTTTGTCTCCGCAGTTTGGTCGGAGGCCATAAACCCAGCAAGATCATGCGCTTTGTGGACAAGATCGCAAAGTCCAAGTACTTCCAGAGGGCAACGGAGACGGAGTTCATCAAGAAGAAGATGGAGGAGGTGTCCAACACGCCCCTCCTGCTCACAGTGGAGCTGCAAGAACTCCAGGGAACTCTGGCTGTCAATATACCTCCTCCACCCACCGACAGGATATGGTTTGTGCAGGATGTTTTCGTCTCTATAATCTTTTTCTTTGTCGTGTCAGAATATCAAATACTTCCTGTTGTGTAATCTGTGACGTCTTTCTCTGATGTGTGTGTGTGTGTTTTTTTTATTTGTGAAGTGGGAAATAACTCGTCTGTCTAGTAATGGAACTGGGGGAAAAGGGTTTTGTCTAACCTGTGCAGCGTGTTGCTGCCCTCTGCTGGTGGTACGAGCAGCAGCAGCAGCAGCAGTCGAGTGTGACGACCTCTTGCGTCGTTCCAGGTATGGATTCAGGAAGCCGCCGCACTTGGAACTGAAAGCGCGACCTAAACTGGGGGAAAGAGAGGTCACCCTGATTCACGTGACAGACTGGATAGAGAAGAAACTGGACCAGGAGTTTCAGGTATTCAACAGCTTTCACGTGTCCTTCATGTTTCTGGGTTTTAGAAAACAACTACACATAACGACACTCGTCGAAACATCGAACCTGTCCCATCTCTCCCTCCCTCTCTGCTGTCAGAAAATCTTTGTCATGCCAAACATGGACGACGTGTGGCTCGCCGTCATGCACTCGGCCATGGACCAGCGCACATCTGGCGGGTCGCCCGCCGGGCCCACCGCTGAACGAGAGCCTCCCCAGCCGGAGAGGGACGGCACCAGCCAGCCATGAAGGATGTTTACAGTATTTCTTAAAGCCTATGGAGTCAAAGGAAGCCAAAGTCCATTGGTCAGACACTACTGTAAACCCCCCCCCCCCGAGGGAGGAGCCTTCTCCGCTCACTGTTTGTTTTGGGGTTTTTTTTGTCAAAGAAACGCAGTCGTTACTCTACGAAACACTCGAGACGTCCTGTCGCTTGCTGCTCTGTTTGTCGGTATTTATTGTGTGCTTGAGGGATCCAATCAATAGCGAGAACCTATTGAACGGGGCCACATATGTGTGAGAGAGAGAGAGAGAGTTGTGTTTGGTTCGAGACTTGGGGAGGGGCTTAAGTTCTTCGACCATATGGAGATACAGAAGTACAACGGTGTCTTATGAACACGTGAATATGAACGAACGCATTCACCAGAAACCTTACAGGCTGCAGACGTCAAGCTACTTCTGAGGCCGGGGAGAGATGGGAGGGGGTGGGGGAGGGGCACAGCACGGCCCCTTTGACAAAGAAATTCAGCCAGTGCAGGGGTTGAAATATGATAATATATAAAAGATGTTGGATAAGCTCAGTTTATTTACCAGGTTTTGTTTTGTTTTCCTCGTCAGGTGTTAACGCAACAGTATTGACTCGTGCTGTGACCCTGAACTGCTCTTTTAATGCCAATGATGCCCTTAGTCATGTGCGTGCAGAGAAAACCTGCTGCGTTATTGAGGTACAGTGTCTTTCAGCCATGGACATTCCGCTTGGGACTATACAGGAAAACATGAAGTGCAATGATAGAAATGCTGCGAAGGCTGATGAATGAATGAATGAATGAATGATTATCGTTTGATTCGAGGTCCAGCGTCTCTTAACGCCTCGTGTGTGTGTGTGTGTGTGTGTGTGCGTGCGTGTGTGCGTCAGGATATGCAAATGACTGCACAAATAAGATCGACCCTCCCACCTTTTTTTTCTTTTTCTTTTTTTTTAAATGTTTTAATTTTTTTTTAAATTAAATCTAAACACAAATTAATTTTGTTAATTGTTTTCCTCCAAATATCTGATGTTGTTTGTGCGTCCATCACGTGAGGGTGGAAATGACCGTCTGTATGTGACCGACTCTGACCGTGTGGACAAAGAGGCTTTGTTGGACGTCACACGCACTACGTGAAGCGACGGTACGCGCTGCCTAGCAGAGAATGTCTAGCCTTACCACACGTTACCTTTCTGACGACATTTATACCTGTACCGCTTTTCTGGCGTCGACCAAAGTCCTTTGATCAGGTCTGACTGCTCTGCTCACAGGTACGCGTCTCATTTTCATATAGAATATTCATGGTTCTGCGTCGATATCTGAATTAACATTGTTTACAGGGAGCGATACCTGGTTTACTAAAGCGCGGACCAACACATCTTTCAGCTGATGGTTTATAACTTTTTCTTCAAGTATTAGTTTGTGAAAGTCTTCACCTGGTGGGTTGTGTTGTCGTTTGGTCCGTTGGAATAAATCAAATGAAGGTTTTTGAGAATGTATGAAAACATGTCATGAGTTTTGTTTTTTTTTCTTCAGTGAATTCTTAACTTTTATATAAAAAACTGATTTTTTTTTAAAGGCCAAATTCAGTGATTATATGTATCTGCCTTATTTATGGAGCCAAACTCAATCTGTTAATAAAAGTGCTTCTGTTCTTGCAGATATTTGACAAGCCTCAGTGTTTCCTCTGCAGACTCTCTGATCGTGTGAGATGCAGCTTTGATTTGTCACAGAAAGTGGAAGAAAAGCACTGTGGCGCGGCAAACACTCTTTTCCTCTTTTACACAAGTAATATGCCTTCAGCTAAAGTCTTAAAAGTGATTTAGTATGTGCTACTATATGTCAAGAACGTTCCTGTGACGAGCGAGGTAAAAATAAATACGTTTTTGATCAGTATTTTTTTTATTTGTTTTTGCTTTGAAAATTGACAAAGTTCAAATGTGTGTACTTGAAAACAACAAAGGAATCACTACGCCCACTGTAAACTACAAACTGAACATGTACTCTATTCACATCCCCGTTGTATTTTATGACCTCAACCGGATGTGTACGGTTGCCTAGCAACGCTAGTGCCGCTCTGATCATGGCGAGGACAACGACACCATTTATTGTTTGATATACGCTGAGAGGGTTTCATTTGCTCATTCGTGAATGTCATCTGTCCAGACGTCTGGTTCTTGTGTACTCGGAGCCCGTTTTAGCCGTAGCAGCTAGCTAACCCGCGCTAAGCTAATCGAACAGCAGCTCGCGTTCACGTTTCGGTGCGTCGTCGGTAAAACGAACATTTGTTAGTTTGTATTCGGGGCAAAATGGAAGAAGCCGCCGCTGACGACCCCAGAGAGCAGGATGGAGGTACCGGACCGGCAGAAGATACTGAGACCAGTGTGCCTCCCAGTCCAGAGGTGTGAAACGTCATACTTTCTTTTTACTTTTGGTTTCAATTCCTCATTGAGACGGTGATGTACGGAAGTCAATTAGCGCCGGATGTAAATGGGGATAAAAGGAGTGGGAACAACATGTACAAAAAGTTAGAAAAATATTAACGTGAGATCATGTGCATATGTACATTGTATGTGTTGTAGTATCCATTTTTTTAGTTCTGCAAGTTAAGTTGAGACTTTATTTTCATAATTCTGCCTTTTTTCAGAATTTTGGCTCAAATAATTGCTTACGTGTTGCTCTCACTCCTTTTATTATTTACATGTGGTTCTAATCTTCTCCTTATGGATGCCTTCCATGATGCAAAATAATTATTAGAGCACATCGACATTTTTCCCAGTGAAATGACAATAGCGGCCCATGATCTTCACACATACAATAGAAATCCAAACATATACGTCCATAAATGAAGCTATGTGTAATAAATTGGAATAACACAAGGAATACATTTTGAAGACACCTCCTGAAATGTATTTAATACTTGAATACTGTACATATATCTATGGAATTATTTGTGTGGGTTGTTACATCAGAAATATATCTCCTGAGAAAACTGTTTACCGCGTTCAATACTTATTTTCCCCACTGTGTCTATATGCTGAGACGTCGTCTGTGTAGATGTACATATTATTCTGTTTGTTTCATATCACTCAGCCATATTGGTGATTTCTGTAAATGACAGGATGAGTCTGGGTCAAAGCCTGAAGATGAGGACACACAGTCTGCCCCTGACCCTAGTGGTGCTATTGATCACCCGCTTCCACTGACACATTCAGGTAAGTCACCCACTGCCCCTTTGAATAAATACAAATTCAGATAGATGGACAAGATGGGAGATAGAAACTTGTATTGATCTCCGAGAGAAATTCACATTTCCAGCAGCATAACAAGAATAAGAATATGGACACAGAGTCATGCAGGACACAGAAAGCAAAAACATAATCAAATATGGTGACTAAAAGTGCCACATGTAAGATTTATACATTGGGGGATTAATTTGGATGCTGAGGGAAATAAATCAAAACTGAACGTAATGAGTCATCGTTCATGTGACTTTTTGCACATCAAAACCAGCTTTGAAGCAGTGCTTCAAGGGAAATGTCGCCCCAGCTGAATCAGGTATCGGAGCACCTGCGCCAGACGGACTTACTGGTGTGGGTGGGGGAGTTTTCATACCCTTCCCCCATCTCCAGCTTCCTTCCTCCTCCAAATTCATACTGAGGTTAATTGGTCACTCTGAATCCCCCGTAGGTGTGAATGTAAAACAAAATAAAAATGTTGTAACCCTAAACTACAAAATAAACATAACTAAGCAGCTTCATTACTGGGGACAAATGTGTAATGAAATTATAGTCTGAAATTATTCTCTTGGAAATATATGATTATATGATATATTCTTATAATCATCATTAAATAATTAAAACAATACCTCTTGTTTTCTTTGTTTAAGAGCGAGAAGATGTCGACCCGATTCCTTTGTCAACCCACCGTCCCACAATGAATTCACCAGAAGGCTTGGAGGATCAAGAGCCCCAGATGGAGGAGGAAGATGAGGAGGATGAGGAGGAGTTTCTTGTCCTCGATGCTGAACATGTCTGTAGCTTCTCATTCAGCGTTTTATTCAACCACTGACTTATTCCAGAAACATGACGAAACTCCTGTATGTTTGAAAAAGTCTGTAACGACGCACGGGGATGAATTTGCGCGTCGACGGTTCGAGCTGTGAATTACACCAAGTGACACAACACGCGACTTCGTTTTACTGATGTCAGATCTGTTTGCAGCCGCTGGTCAAGAGGCAACAAGCTGCGCTGAACAAACAGCTCAAAGCGCACCTGGAGAGACTGGAACTGGAACTCAAGGAAAAGGTTGGATGCGCATTAGTACTTGTACACGTAATTTCAGTGTTTTTCCACTAGTTGGTGCTGTTCACGTACTTTTTTCTCCTCTGCGGCGCACTATCTTGTATACCTGAAAGCACAGAACCGCATCTAAACCACAAAAAAAAAATTGTAGTACAATTTAAAATGTGTGTCGGTCGGGGGGGTTCTTCAAGAAATGAATTTCTGGATCCTCACATACATATAATCGCTCCACCCCCCACCCCACCCTTCCTCCTCCTGTCCCAGCGGGAAATAGAGAAGACAGATGCTAGCCACCTCGAAGAGATGGGAGTTCAGATGTTCGGGCTGCAGAAGCAGCTGGCCCGACTCCAAGCGAGGCTGGAGGCCCGTCAGCAGACCAAGAGTCAGGCTGAAGCCAAACATCGACAGGCGCAGGAACAGCTGGACACCATGAAATCCCAGTACTGCAGAACTGCTGGTCAGGAGAGCAAAGCCAGAGCCCATGGTGAGACCGTTGGAGTGTGTTAAATATTGACTTCATATCTGGTTAATGTGCAGCAATGTCAACCGTGTCTTGTATTGTATTGTGTCCTTGGCTCATAGGATTTTACAGTCTATGACGGAAGGAAGCATCAGATGGAGTGATGTGGTGGATGTCTTGCATGGTGTATTGAGGACCATCATCTCATGCCTGGCCTTTGTGTCTCATGTGTAGTGTCCCAGCTGGAAACGGAGCTGGAACAGCTGATGCTGCACCTCGTCTTCACACAAGGGGTCAGCACCGCTCTGCTCTCCAATATCAAAACCCTGAAGAATGCCACGCGCAAGGCAGGAACCGACAAGACTCACGCCGAGGACCAGAAACTCAAGCAGGTGGACGATTTTTTTTTTTTTGTGTGTGTGTGTGTGTGACATCACAAACACCAGCCGAGGCTGCTGCTTTACTTTAAATACCTGAAACTTTGCCGCCAGGATATGTATGTGGAGCGTCTGACGAAGCACCTGGAAAAGCTGGCGAACCAAGTCGCCATGTACGAGGTCCAGACCACGGCACAGGCAGAGGAGAAACGGGCCGCCAGAAAGGCCCTCTCTGAGGTATAAGGGACATCTCTCCTGGGGAGGAGCAACATGCAGCCTGCACGCACACACACACGCACACACACACGCTGACACACACACACACACACGCACACATACACACACACACACACACACACATACACACACACACATGCAAACAGCACCTGTGCTCTGGACGAGCAGCTCCGTGACAGGAAGCGACTGAGATGACCCCCAAACTGATCTCCCATCATGGACCCCCCCGTCACACCCCTCACACCCACTGCAGGGACAGCGGAGCCCCTTCTCCGACAGACTCGTTCAGCTCTGCCGTCACAAAGAACGCTGCAGGAAATCACTCCTGACACGTGACGGAAGCTCTGTTTGCACAATGAGGTCTGGATCTGTTTGTCACAGCTCCCTTGTCAACTGTACACACTCTGTTTGTTCATTACAAACACCACCCGGGCCTCTGTATATTGACACGTTTCCTTCAAAAAAAAAAATGGAAATATGTCTTAGATTTGTTAATCTTTCTTGTTTTAGAACTGCTAGACGTTATAGTACCCAGACCCTTCTCTTCTCTTTTTTTTTTTTTTTTTACCTCTGTTCTTTGGCTGCTTGTAACACATGAAACTCCCTCACAGGATGAATAAAGTACTATCATCAAGTTCTGTTCTGTTCTGTTCTGTTCTGTTCTGTTCTGTTCTATTCTATTCTTCTAAGTGCAGAGAAGAGCGTGTGAAACTAAAATCTATCTCTGCGGCTGCAGGCGGAAACAGAAATGGAGTCTCTGGTGATGGCGCGCAAACAGCTGCTGCAGCAGTGGAACAGCAGTCTGCTGGATATGAGGAAGCGCGACGAGGCCTTCAATGCCATGCAGGAGGCCATACGGTGAGAAGGAGGCAGGGTACCGATCCTCTTTGGAAGGGTTTCCAACGTGCGCGGGACGTGTTTGCATTGAAAAAAAAAAAATGAAATAACTGAAGAATCCGCTCGGTGTGTTACACAGCAACGCTGAGGACCAGGCCGTCTTACTGGACCGCGGGATTGAAGGCTACAAGAGGTCGATCACCGAGGAGCAAGATCAGACGGACACGCTGACCATGCAGCTGAACTGGTTGAAGATGGAAGCAGCTGCCATCAAGAACATGATCAGCCAGAAGCAGCTCCATCACGAAACGCTGCAGGCCAAACACAACACCTGCCTCCACTCTCTGCAGGAGGCAGAGGAGACCTTCTCCCGGCTCTCCAAGGTACCACGTGAGGTGGAGGGGGGTCGTCCGAGCGATGTTTCACTGCTAAACGTTGGTTGCAGGAGACCGAGGCTCAGCGGGTCGAGATGAACGAACAGAGGCGGCAGCTGGAGAAGGAAAGCGCGCTACGCCTGCAGCTGGAGGAAAAGATCATGACCAACATGCAGCAGAAGCTCACCCACAACAAGGCCGCTAAGTATTCCCAGCAGCTCACCAGCAAGACGATACTGATGAAGAAGGAGAAGGTAAAGAGAAGTTCTGAAGAGCAGTGATGGGGTTTGGACGGCGTCAGCCTCCGATCAACTCCTCAGTCGTCTGTGCCGTGTTCTTTGCCGCAGCTCTCTCTGCTGTGGCAGCTGGAGGCGGAGGTGGCGGCGGCGGGCCTGGAAAGCAGTCTGGTCAACCAACATCTGGACAGCCTGAGCTGCATTCAGAAGGAGATGGCCGAGGAGCTGGCCAGCTACAACACGTTGGTCACGACCACCGAGGCCAAGATCGCCGCCATCAACACCATCGTCGCCAAGAAGCAGACCATCATCACCAACTACAACAAGGAGATCTCCAAAATCGCAGCCAGGACCGGGGTGAGAAGGAGGAGGGAGAGGGAGGAGAACACAGAACCTTGATCATCCAGGTGTCACAGCTTGCCGTTTGCTTTCCCAGCATGACGACCTCAGCCCGTTACAAATCAAGATGGCTCATCTCAAAGATCAGCTGAAGCAGCTGTCGGAGAAGATGAGGAGCGACCAGCAGTTCTGGATGAAGCAGCACGGGACGCTGGTAGGACTGACCCAAGAGCTGCAGACCAACAGCAAGGTCATGCAAAAGCTGCAGGCAGAATACACCGTCAGGTGTCAGACCAAAGTCCGCCTGGAGAGTACGTACCAGAGGGAGGCCCGCGTGCGTCTCTGCTCCCGGGCTCGTCTGACCCGCCGATTGTCGTCCTCACGCAGGTCAGATGGAGGCTGAGAACCGCGAGGAGGCTGAACTGGAGAAGAACATGAAGATGCTGAAAGGCGACTTGGTCAAACTCAACACGCTGCTGAGCAAGAACGGCCAGCTGCTGCAGGCCCTGGAGCAGGAGAACGCGCTGATGGAGGTCGACTTCCTGCACAGAATTAAGGTGCGGCCACGTTGTTTTCGGTCTGTTTGCAAACTCAAAGAAAATAGTGAAACGTTCAGGAACTGCTGATAATGGGACCGGTCGTGTTCCGGAACCATCTGGATTCTTCGGCAGTGGACTGTCTCTGTGGCCCAGTGGTTAGTGTGACTGTCTGTTAACCCAAAGGTGGGGGGTTGGAGCCCACACAGGGACTGAGTGGTCGCGTGGTTTTTCATTTTACTATTGTAAAAACAATAGAGGTCAGAGGTCATGATTTGCGAAACAAGGTTCCTGATGATTTTATGATCAAATGATGGACGACGGTAACACTGGTGGGATCTGAGCGGCTGGTCAAAGTATTTTTATTATTTTTTTTCAGCGAGACCAACCATCATTCAACTGTGCAAACCACTTTATTTCTAATTTACATTCCGATTTCTACCTACTCATGCTGGGAGATGTTTCATTCCACCAGGCAACGTGACTGTGCTATTCCCATCGATCGCCGCGCGTATCGGTGAAACACGCTGACGTCTTGTTGACAACGGCAGTAAAGAGTTTTTACTTCACGTGTTTAGGAGGCGCAGCGTCAGTGCATCGAGTTGGAGATGAAACAGGAGAAGACCCTGGAGGAAAAAGAGAGATTCCTCAACTGCCTGGTGGAGGCCGAGTCAGTTTCTTTTATTCAAACCAGTCGATTCTTCTTCAGGCTCACTGAAATGATTCAAACATCCTGGCCGAGTCTGTGCACTGCTGACGTATGCCGCTTGTCGCGCGGGTCAACAGGCATCAGATCATGCTGTGGGAGAAGAAGATACATCTGATGAAAGAGACTCGTTCAGTCGTGGACGTGAGCCAGGCAGAAATCCAGTCCACCAAAGCTGAGATTCACCGTATGGAGGTGACACGGCCGACACCACCGACGCACAAACACGAAAAGACGAACGGAACCTTTCATCGTGATTCCTGTGTCTTCAGCTGTGTCTCAACCAGCTGATGAAACAGCAGGAGCGTCTGCAGAAGGAGAGCGAAGCAGTGGTGGTGAGGAGGGAGGCCATCGTCCAGCGCAGGGTGTCCCTCGTTCACGGCTTTCGCAAACAGATGACCAAGGGCGACGTGAACCTCGTCATCAAGCACATGCAGCGAAAGGTCAAGGACGCTCACAAGGTGGCGCCGTTGCGTATGCTGCTTTTGAACGCCGCCGACCGAATCCAGACAAGCGCTAACGGTGTTTGCTCCTCAGCATGTGACCGAGACGGAGCTGGTGATCCGGGAGCTGCAGGAGAGGAAGGGGGTTCTCGGCAACAGGGTCGAGCAGCACAGGCAGCAGCTGATGCACCTGCATGGGACCGGCCAAGACCTGGACTCCGACGTAATGAGTCTCCAGGACAACAAAGACAAGGTACCAGTGAACGATTGCATTTCTCTTCCAGGTCCTTAAATTTGTCGTCATGACAACAAAAGTTGGTATGTGTCAATGATGTGTCCAATTACAGTGGAAATACGCCCTTGTTCCTCTGCCAGCAACAGTTATGAGGGTGTGGTGCTAATATTTATCATTTATTTATTTATATGTTGTTATTTTTCCTCATTAAACTAGACATTCAATTCGGGGAAAAAAAAGAATCACCCGTCTTTCCCTCTGCCTGTCTAGAACCTCTTCGTCCTGGTGGCCCTTCAGGGGCGGATGAAGGAGCTGCAGAGTGTGTGTCAGGGCAGCTACCGGGCCTCGTCCACCAGTGAGACTGTGGAAGCTGCTCTTCGGGGTCAGCTCGAGCGCCTGCACGTCACCAAGTCGGTCCTGCACCGCGTGTGCGAGCAGTTCCCCCAGTACCAGGGGGCGCTGCGCAAGCTCCTGCTGGCGTTGGCAGCGCACACGCAGGTCCTGGAGCAGGAGAGGACCTGAGTGTGAGCGGAGGACACGAGTGGTCGTCAGGGTGATTTATTTTGACGTTGTTCACACTGTGATGTTTCTCCAGAAATGCCTGAAGTAAAGATTCGAAATGAAACCGTGGTCACACATAACGCCCATCGTGTTTTGCGAATTTATTCCGATTCTCTGTCTCTGAAACGTGTGTGACACTGGAAACCATTTTTACCGATTGATGGTTGGATTCTCCAGTCGTTGTATGTCGTGTATGGTTTATAATTATTATTATGGGAATTAAAATGGATCCATTTGTCACGGCGGTGCAGTGGTCAGCACGTCTTTGTGGAGTCTGAATGCACTCCCTGTGTCTGTGTGGGTTCTCTCCGGGTACTCCAGGTTCTTCCCGCCTCCAAAATCACGCGGAGGTTCCTTGGTCGCTGTGACTCGCCCGGAGGGGGAGTGTGAGTGGTCGTCTGTCCTTCATGTGGCCCTGATGAGCTGGTGTCTTGTCCAGGTTGGACCCTGACGTCCACCTGTCGACAGCTGGGATCGGCTCCAGCCTGACAGTGACCCGTAACCGGAGCAACGGGAGGAGATGAATGAATGAATGATTTGTGACAAAAGTTGTAGCATCTGACAGGTGCCTTATCATCGCCAAAAAACTTGAAGTGTGTGCGTGCGTGTGTGCGTGCGTGCGTGCGTGCGTGCGTGCGTGCGTGCGTGCGTGCGTGCGTGCGTGCGTGTAGTAGCAGTCTATATCCAAGATGGAACTGATACTAAGACTTGTCCTTTGACTACTTACCTCCTCTCCACTTCCACTATTGCTCACTACAGCTGTAGTTTGAAGAAAACACTTGTTCTTCCTCCTGCCTTCTTTTTGAAGTTTTGAAAGTAGGTTAAACTGCCGTAGATGAGTTGGGGTTTTTTTGTTTTTCTTTTGTTGATTTAATATTTATCTCAAGTTGTGCACAAACCATTAGATCCTGACTCGGGGTTAAACATTTAATCATGACTTCATAGGTGTCATTTATTGTCACTGTGTTTATCCTCCACATTTGTCACGTCCCATCACACAATGACACACATGTCAGCACTGAGGCAGCCGTCAATTCTTCGACTCGCTCCACACCCAGCCACAGAGGGAGGCCACGCCCGGTGTGCACTCCCGGTGCGAGTTCCAAACCCAGATAAACCTGCAGGAGCGATTCTGCAGCGTTTCAGCAGTTTGGACGAGTCATCGCTCCTGCTCAGACCAAAATCATCATTCTAAAGCAAAAATGAAAAAAACACCTTAAATCAATTAAATTCAAAATGAATAAATTAGTACTTTGAAACAGACAGTGAGTCAGACTTTATGAGTACATGGGGAAGTACTGCTGTGAGGGAGCGGGAGAGGAAGCACAAATCTGAGCCCCAAACAAACGTACACGACAAACCATTAAGGTAGAAAATCACCTGGGGCAACGGACAACGGGGAGACAAGCGCTGGAGATTTTGATCTGATTAACTTGGGAGTGGTGGGGTGGTGGTTCACATCTTCAATGTTTAATTCAACATTATAATTGGAAAATGTCCCATTTTGTACATTATATTGATTTTATTGATTCATTGAGTTCATTACCCACACACCGACTTGGTGCACGGCCTGTAATCAAACAGTGGGATTACCCCAGGGTGATAAATGTTTTATAGAGCTTCTGGATGTGTATGCAAGTAGGTCATTCACTCATTCACAGCAGATCGTCCTGTAAGCGTCCAATAACCGACTGTGTTTCACAGGAGGACTTTGCACTTCCTGCCTGTGTTTGCTCCTCTCAGCAGTGTGTGTGTTTAATTTACCTGTGCTGTGTGTGTCTGACTGCTGAGCGTGTGGGGTTTTTTTTTTTGTTTGTTTCTTTTTTTCTTGTTGTTGTGCTTCCTAGAGGTCTTGTCTTACTGGTTTGCCCACATCAACACAACCTCCGTGACGCAACAGCCACAGGGCGTGGAAACTCTTCCCGTCTGACTGTGGTTATGTTCAGTTCCAGTGAAGAGTCAGAGAGCAGCGTCTCGGCCGCAGAGGTTTGGTGTTTGCTCTGGCTGTGACCATCGTCTCAGCAGCAGCAGCAGCAGGCAGCTGTGACCCTGTCCGACGTGCACACTCAGGATGGCGGGGGAGAGTGTTTCCGAGGGGCCGGACCTGAAGGAGATGGGCGAGGAAGAACTCTGGGAGCTGATTAACGACAACCGCCATCGGATCTCCTTGGGGGTGCGGCCGTGCATCTTGATCCCGTATCTGAGGCAGGCGAGGGTGCTCACGGAGATGGATGAGGACGAGATCCTCTCCTGTCACAACCTCACCAACCGCAGCATGAGAACAAGTGAGACGTATTCCATGTGACTGATTGCTCCTTGTGTTTTGAAGAGTCGACAGTTTGTTCATGGCGTCATGTTCTTCTGGAGTGTTCTTTGGGGTGGATCACCCTGCTCTGACCTCCGTAACTGCACCTGATGCACTTGACCCCAGCAAAGCTGTGATTAATATACTACTAAAGTTTTGTTTTTTTTCAACAATCTCTGAAATTAACATTTAATACATTTCCACACGGACGATTTGCCACACATTTGAACACAGTCTCCCTACAATATCCCTTAATGCAAATTTAATTCAATGAAATGCCAATTCATGTCAATGTAAGTAAATAACCCCATGTGAAACCCAGACAGCATGGAAACGGTTAAAAACTAAACAACAAAGCTCTCTAAACAATATTAAGTTAAAAAGATTTACAGTCGACATCATAACAAGCCCTCAAGTCCATCAAAAATAGTGTTATAGACACAGATAATTTATCATCCCAAATTAAGAAATATAGTTGAAATATGGGCAGTAAAAACAACACACGGTATACACATGTACAAGATATTTACTCAGGAATGGAAGAATTAACAACTAATGGCCATAGGATGAGTAGGGGAGAATATTGCACGATATTTACATCCATGAATAATCAGTTGTAAGTGATTATAGTTTATAATTTATTATTAAGTGTTAAATGAAATGACAAGAACAACGAAGCCCACGTGTGCTGATTCAAGCTCATCTCGACTCCATTCAGGCTACATGCTGGATCTGCTCAGGACGCAGGGAAGGAATGGAGCCGTGGCGCTGCTGGAGAGCTTGATGATCCACTACCCGACTCTGTACACCCAGGTCACGGGACACAAGCCCAGCACTGAGCCGTCACGATTCAGCGGTTCGTTGGCCACGCTCTGCAATCTGCAGTTGACCTGACGTGCGTTCATCTGACTCGTCTGTCCCTCCGCGCAGGCCTGATTAAATACTCGGAGCTGACGGAGTATCTGGTCCGAGCAGTGACGGGGATGCAGAAAGAGCTCCAGGAGGCCCGTTGTGAGGCCGGCAAAATGAGGTCCCGCTGCACGCTGCTGGAGTCCGAGATCGGACAGGTCATGGAGCAGGAGGAGAAGTCCCGGTGTCTGCAGTCGGAAAACGAGCGCCTGCGCAGACACTTGTGCTCTGTGCAGCGGGAAGTCACCAAGCTGAAGGACGAGAAGTGCGACTTGTACATGCGCTACACGGGCGCCATCGAAGAAAAATCGGCCGTGAGCATGCGCCTGCATGAACTCAACCTGCAGGTCAGCCGCTGAGATGTGAATCAGAGGAAACGTTTCGAACTCTGAAATGACCAAAAAAAAAAAAGTTGAAAAAGAAGAAAGAAAATGACTTTTTTTAAAAAAATCCCTTTTACTTTGACTGATTCAGCAGTGTCTTTTGTCTGGTGCGTGGCGGCAGGTGTACCAGCTGCAGACGGAGCTCCAGAAGGCCCAGACGGAGAACGAGTTCCAGAAGCGGAGCTCGCTCAGGTGTGCGGAGACGCCACAGCTGCAAGAGGAGGTGAGGAGTCTGCGCTGCCAGCTGGTGAAGGCGGAGAAACTGGACGCGGTGAGAAACGGCCCTCTGTGGAGTTCTGGAGTCTCGGCTGACCCCCTCTGCTCTGGAGCTCATCTTGTCCGTTGCGTCCGTGTCAGGCTCATCAGGACATTCTGGCCCAGGACCTGGCTGAGGCCATCGACAGTCAGGTGGAGCTGGCTGAGCAGCTCAGGTGTTACCGAGAGGAGAACGAGCAGCTGCTCAGAGAGAAACAAGAGGTTTGTGGCTTCTTCTTTGTTTTTGGTGACAATCTGGGTTCGCGCCTGAAAACCCCGAGTTTTCATGTAAACGGCCATAAATTTGAATTCAGGGGGGTTTTTACTCAACCTGATGGAAAGAATGATGATGTTTGTGTGTACGAATACCAACTCTGGGTAGTTCGTACGATCATAATAACGTCTCTGGTCACAACCCCACAAAGCGCACACTTGGTGTGACTTGTATTTGTGTGCAGCTCCTGGAGCAGAAGGACAGTCTGAGCCTTCAGGTGCAGCAGCTGACGCTGGACTGCAACATGCACCAGCAGAAGAGCACGGTGATCCACAACCAGATGAGAGAGCTGCAGGCAGAGAGAGACCAGGCAAGACCCAAACACGCCAACCTGAGCACGTTTAAACTGTTTGGACAACGGGGAACTTTCCCCGGTCATGCCATGCTTAAGACTCGTTCACTCTCCTCCAGTCACTCTTCAGACATTAACAATCAACCTGTCATCGTCATCGATACAGTCTCCACGTGCGACCTCTTGTTTTCCAGGAACTAAAACGTGGTTCCCCCGTGCCCCCAGAGTCACGCTGCTCGCTTCCTTCCATTGTCCTTGGGTTTACCGTTGTGTCACCCTGTGTCTTTTTACTAGACAATGCTGTTCATTCGCTCCCGAGTTCATATGCTCTCAGGAATGTGTCAGAGGTTTAGTCAGCTGCCGGCGACAGCGAGTACTTTCACGCCTCTCTGCAGTCTGACAGCCTTTGTGGAAACAAACTTTTTTTTTTTTTTTGGTCCCAGAAATCAACAACCTGCTTGATCCTGTGTTTACTACAAAGTGGGTCATAGTCCTGATTTAGTGAAGACTTGAAACGTGTGATTGCATCCATAGACCCGTTGAATGTTTACTGATAATAAATCAGCCCAAAATAGAGTCACGCTGACGTATTCATTGGCACCTTGATGTGCTTGATGTGCTGTGACTGGCGTCACTCGTCGGCGTCAAATGTCCAAAGGTGTTTTCCACGTGAGGACTTTCCTGACTTTGACACTCTAGTCAACTATAAATCTTCCCCGCGTTTCAAGGCGTACCTGTCTCGAGACGAGGCCCAGGACAAGATCGCCCGCATCCTGGCTGAGAAGGACACCCTGAGGTGTCAGCTGGTGGAGCTCCAGGAGAAGGTCTTCAGCCTCCAGGCGAAGCGCAGTCGCAGGGAGGACCAGCCCAGCTCGGATGTAATGTCTCGCACGGACACCGTTTCGCACACGCAAGCGTCCAGAGTTGCTCGCGTCACGTGACGTGTGTTTGTGTCCCAGCAGGGGGACGTCGGCTGGGAGAGCCCAGGGTCCATCTGTGAAGAACTGACCCTCCTCAGTCGCCGCCGGCTGTGTCGCATGGATGCAGTCAACCCCATGTCAATGACTTCCTGCAATTCAGAGGTGTGTGTGTGCATGTGAGTGTGCGCATGTGGTTGTGAAATCAATCAACCTCCTTGATTTCCACCATTGAAACATTCCTCAGGGAGGCTGTCCAAAACACCCTTATGTAATCATTCATGATGCATCACATCCGCTTGGCTAGTATCACAACGCTGACACGCTCCGATCTGCAAAATCTAGAATGTACCCTTGGTTTGATAGTTTGATAGTATTTTCTTACTGAATCATCATACAGCCAAGTTATTTTTCCAATTTCGTTATTATAAATCCTTGTTTCATACAGACCTAATATGTATTATATCTGTATAAAACATGGAATATGTTGTTTGCAAACTATCTGTGTGTTTAGGTAATGTGCAAAGCTACTATATCTAGCTAGCTAGCTAAAGTCATCAATGTATCACAGCTAGCTACAGTAGGTAGCTAACATACTTAGCTAGCTAACAAGTCACTGACAAGTATTAACGGTAACTCTAACCCTCACCCATACAACTCAGAAGGATGGGTAGTTTGCAAACTACCCATGCGGCTTATACAAAGGTGCGACCAATTTATAAATCTTTCTGGAATATGGTGGGCACCTGCGGCTTATAGACAGGTGCACCTTATGTATGTAAAAAAAAAAATAAATCCGTTAAAATTGTACGTTGTGAGGCTTATAATCAGGTGCGCTCTATAGTCCGGAAATGACAATCATCATATTTCTATATCAATACATTAATAAATATCTCCTCAGGGATAGACAAAGTACTTCTGATTGTGATTGCATCTTGTATTTATCTTCAAAGTGTGAAGACGTGTTGGTGAGCAGTGTTCGATCCCGAAACGCAGAGCCGCCTGGTCCAGAGTCCCTCAGACGAAGAGAAGAAGCTCTTTATGCAGACAGGTGTGTGTGTGTGTGTGTGTGTGTGTGTGTGTGTGTGTGTGTGTGTGTGTGTGTGTGTGTGTGTGTGTGTGTGT
>JBBMJM010031348.1:0-13374 GCA_037832705.1 Centriscus cristatus
GCACTTTGCAACCCCCCCCACCCAAAAAAAAAAAAAAAAAAAAAAAATAGAAATAGAACAGAAAAAATTGTCAGGTAAACACCACGCACAGGTTGCCATGGCTGTAAATCACAACCACCTTGCAGCAGGCTCGCTGACCTCACTCACCATGGCTCGTGGTTACAACATTTTCACCAAAGAAACTAATCTGTATTTGTCACAATGCTGCTACAAAATATTTTTTGCCGTTCATACATCCTGTGCATTTCTAAATGAACTGATACTAAAATAGTCTCTCTAAGGGAAGGTGATGTAAACATTCAAAGTGTAATTCCATCACATCACACCTGGCTGGTGGTTCTGAGTGTTGTGATCGACGATGACATTTATTTGATTTGGAACTGGGTTAAAAGTTTATATGAACAGAACCCACTGAACGTCAGCGTTCACACACTGACCAGCAGAGTAAAACTGTGCTAAAAATGTGCTACTCGCTGCTTTCTTGATTCTAGTGAACAGGAGGTACAAATCTCAATTAGAGTAAGA
This sequence comes from Centriscus cristatus, assembly GCA_037832705.1. Lineage (NCBI taxonomy): Eukaryota > Metazoa > Chordata > Actinopteri > Syngnathiformes > Centriscidae > Centriscus > Centriscus cristatus. Next base: position 526 of record JBBMJM010031348.1, read on the forward strand.
TTACCGGTGGACATCAGTATGCACAGCTCTTACTTTGATGTGTTCACAGTCGCCGGGACAGTGCAGGCTCACTGCACCCATCTTGCTCAGCGTTTGGATTAGAAGTGACACTTACTGCAGGCTGGTTGAGTCTAAGCCGTGTTTATACTGCTGGGTCTTTGCTGGGGACTCTAACCATCATTAGGCAGTGAAATGATTTAACAGGGAGACAGAGCTCCAGACAGGGAGTGAGTCTAAACAGGGAAAATGAGTAGGAGGAACATTTTAGAAAAGAAAGAGGAAAAATAACAAGGACGTTTCCAAACTCGCCCAGAGATAGTGAAATGTACAACTGCTGCAGTGGATTGTCCAAACCTGGAGGGAATGTTGTGACACCATTTTACAAATAAACAGACAGAGTTGTCGGTTTAACACAATAAACACAAATCACTCATGTGAACATGAGGCAGATGTACAGATAGCTGCACCTGGAACAGGGACAGGAACGTTTTTGCAGAAAAGCTGTAGGCAAGGATTTCTATGTCTTGACGTTGGGGCTTATTGTAAAGTCAACCACAAAAGAGATCTGAAAACTGCAGGGGAAAAAAATTCAAATAGGTTGCTGATGTAACACAAAGAAACAAAGGCTGAAAGCAGGTGATTAATTTTAAGGAATGAACGACAATTAAACCACAATGAAGATGACTCAGATGAAGATGTAAATGGACGCTACATCACAGATCTGAATAAGAGCTAGCTAGCAATGTTGCAGTCATTTCAGATGCATCTTCTCTTCAGACCTCATTTATCAGCTCACATGGACACATAGAGAAAGTATTCCACTCTGCCATGTGTCGTTGTTAAATTAAGAGATTGACCTGTTTTACAGGTCATAAGAAACCCCCTGTTTACTCCACCTTGTTGTTATTTGTCATTAAAGCTGGAGCTGGTATGCTTGGTCTTCAACACAGAAGGGGACACAATCTCATGTATCTGATGATATAATCTGCAGTTTGTCCCTTTCGTTGATCAGGCACAAGAAAGCTCATGTGTGCAAAGACAAACAAGCGTCGAAGTCATACTGTGAGAGCGTTCCAAACCCTGTAGTTTGCCCAGTGTGCTGTGTAATCTGGGCCCAGACCTCGGTTTGACCTGCCGTTGACACTGCAGTGCCCGGAAAAATGTCCTGATACGTTACAGTTGTTGCAGTTGCTGTTTCATCTCTCAGCAGAATATAAAGTGGTTAGAATAGAAGGAAAACTCTGTGGAGATGTGGGCTTTAAGTGAAGCAGACAGGGAACATGAAAATGAAATGGGGATTATTTGGTGACACAAGGATTAGAAGAGAACAGTTCAGAGTTCAGAGAAAAATGTGTGCTGAGGACCAATGTAAAACAAGTAATTTTGTCTGCTGTGTTAATAATATTGTCCTCCAGAATTGAGCCTCAGCCCTCCACCAGGTTTAACAACCTTTGACACCACCTGCTTCACCTTTCACTTGTTAATCTGCAGTGGTGACCTTTGTCTGACCTGCTGCTGAAGTGGAACCCGTGTGCAGTGAGTAGTGGCTTTGTGCAGATTGACTTAACACTGGATTGAAATCAGCAGAACAGTAGGACCGCTATTAATACGACGGTATCAGGCAGGACGGAGTACAACTGTGAATTAGGTTAACGGACTTTGGCAGGAGCAGATCCAGCACTGCAGCTCTTTGTCACAGATTAGTCTGTGGTTTGTAACTACATATTTTCAGGCTGTTGAGAGGTAAGAAAGTGGAGGTCCTGTCCATTCCCATTTTTAGTCTTGTAGCATTGATGACAGGTGACATCCAGTGGACTTCTTAACATCTCAAGGTACATAAATTTGGTTAATATATATTATAAACAATAAAGAATGTACACCACTAGTCTCAGTCTAATATAACTCATGTGTTGAGCTTTGTGCTTTTGTTCCTTGTGTGTTATCAGATCTGAACACAAACCGGTTGATACATCCTGTAGAACCTCACAACCTCGCTTTTGTCGATTTGCCGTCTGTCGTCTACCTCTGCCCTCAATCATTACGACAGGGGAGAGAGAATGACCCAGAATCCGGTTGACCTGAGTGCTTTAAATCAAGGCTTCACTGGAGGAAATCATTTCTCTCCCCACCAGCAAACCCAATGCCAACTAGGACAAGTAATCCAGACAGAATAAAAACGTCCTCTTCGAGGACGCTGAGGGAGAGAGGGATGGAGGAGTAATGAATGATGATCTGAAAGTCCGAAAGAAAGGAGAGATAGTCGCTGGATTACTGACGGGCTAGATGGTCAAATGGTTTCATCGCTGTATGACATCAGAGACTGTGAGTCTTGGAATACACGTCTTATACACAAACCTTCTCATCACATGATGCAACACATTTTCATTCATGCTGTGATATGTTTGTTGGATCTTCAGCTTTGGAGGACCGATATTTGTTATCACGTTTGTACTTTTCTTTGGCTTTGCACCATTGTATCATCATTTTATCACCTTTGGTTGGAACATTACCAGTAACTGTTAGAATGCACAGTCACGTAACTATCACCTGTTTTTCTCAGGCATGTGAACATAGTTTCAGTTATGTGCATTGTCCCTTTTTGAAGGGCAGATGCTTTTTATGAAAAGTATGTTTGTTACCTCGTTTGACTCAGAGCATCCATTAAGGTCTCCTGCCCTGTTCTCTGTTCTGCTTTCTGTTGATCTGTACAGCAGCAGCTCTCCCCATCACTCCTCTCTCACCTCTGAGGAAGAACGCCTCCTCTTCCTCTTCATTTTCTTTTTCATCATCTGAAGGAAATTACTGCAGTGACGACTGAGCTAAAGATACGAGAACAAAAAACAAGTTTTTCATGCCATTGTTTTCTATGACGCTTACATGAAACAATCATGGTTTCTCACATTCATTTTCACATTAAACAAATAAATCACAAACACGACATGCACAGCAAGGATGACTGACAGATCGATTCAAATAACACATCACAAAGTATTTGTCAGTAACAGGTTGTGTAGATCCTGCTTCTGTGGGTTATTGTTAACAGCAGTTTCTCCTTAAATGGTCTGAGTTTCACAACATGAGGTCCATGCATTCAGACCTGCGTCCAGTCAGTGTGACATCTGAGACTTTAGTTCAATGTGGCCAGAGGTCATATTCAGCTAATGGCAGGGGTTGTCTGAAAGGTCAAATGTCAAACTTCAGCCGCACAGTCAGAACCAGTCATTTCCTGTTTTAATGGCCATTTGCTGTTTCAGTGGCAGTTTGTCCAGTGTTTCCTAAACATGGGTGCATGGCCCAAAATAAACGTAGGTGATTATGAGCACCAGAGGGTAAAACAGAATGTTTTTCTAAAATTAAAGTCCAAGTAAATTGATAATTCAGTTGCACTGTTCCTGAAACTTGTTTTTGTGTTTATTTTCATGTCAATTTCCTTAATTTGTCATTTTTTTCCCTTCACACTCCCAAAAGTAAGAGCAATTTCCATCAGTGTTGTCAACCACACAGACATTTTAATGTTCTTCACTCGCCTTTTATTTTCTTTGGACATCGTTTTCACCTCAATCGTTCAAACAGGGAATTAGACCAGTCTTCCATTAACTACCTGAGAAATTGTCTCCCAAACCAAAACCAAATTGTGGTTTGATTACTGGCCATGGAATGGACATAGAAACACTTCTGGACTCTTGGAGCCACTGTGGGTGTGGATCGGGCAGTTGAGGTGGGTGTTGCTGTTGAGGACATTGTAAAAACGCACATGGACACTAGAGCTTTCAATCTCCCCTCAAAATCAGATTTGAATTTCCCATGTTTTTTATCCCCCAATTATTCACATACACTGATGTCTGTCCATCTGTGGTAAGGGCGGTTGATTATCCTTGGTTCAGTTTCAGAGGTGGTCGTTCTTGGCTGCTTTCTCCAGCCTTTGTGTCTTCTGCTAACGGAGTTCCATACTCCTTGTACTACAGCGAACGGTGTGTGTTCATATTTGTTGTAGTCGAGTGATGTTTTAGCGATTCCTTGCGGAAACAGCGCAGGACATTTTATCTGGATGTTATTTTTCTGTTCTTTGTCAGACAAACAATTTGCAAATGGTGCTCTTGACATTTCCCAGAGTTTGGAGCTATGTCTGCTTTCTAACATCTTGTAAACAACATACAGCACATCAACATTGTGGGCAACAGACAGTGCAACGTTGGTTTGCATCAGAGGCCGATACACACTGACGGAGTTTGTGTGTGAGTCTGCTGCCACTGTCTGTGTCTCCACCTCGCTACGAGATGTCACACTCTACATTGTTGGTGGTTTGCAGTGTTTGTTTATCTGTTTCTGTGTTGAAAACAGTTTCGGACTCGTCATTGGCTGCTCAACAATCGTTTGATTCAGTCCAAAAAATGAGGAAAAAATGTCCCAATGTTCTGAGACAATCTTGCTTTTGTTGCTTGATAAATTCATTGTTCATCAAACATTTCCATTCTTTAATATCCCAATAAAAGTAATCTTCATTAACTTGATCATATTTACTTTCACCCAGAAACCCAACATATTTAATGGAGCAGTGATTAATAAGTCATTTTTTGGGGGTTAAGTGGTAGATCATTCTACTGAATGGTCGAATTAACATGAGGTCTGTTGACAAAGTGACAAATCCTTCCATCTCAGATGTGTTTACCTCCTGCTGCCTGGCCGTGTGTCTTAATCTCTGCCTGTGTACGGTCTTATCCCTATCTACTCGTGCCAGGCAGAGATGGATAACAGTATTTGCTATTGCCTATTTCCAACAGGAGATGTATGGGAGGAGGGGGGCTGTAACACGAGCGGAACACATACTCATTTGTTCTCTTGTCGTCCTGTGCTCTGTTCTCTTCAGCCAGGTCCTCGTCCACACTGACACTTTGTCTTATTTTTTAGCTGATATAGCCACTGTAAAAGGCAAATAGTTTTGTAATTGGCTGTGTGTGTGTGAATAGTGTAGATATTAATAATTATATTCAACAATCATAATCTGTTTACTTACCTTGACTTACCTTTACTTATGTTGACCATGACAGCTCCTTTTACCCATTTCCTGTCCACAGCCACCAAAAACAGTAGTAGTAGCAGTTTTTGTAGTAGTTGTAGTACCCGTTCCTCTTCTCTCATGCCAGCTGGAACAGATAGTGACGACAATCGATAAAACCCAAATTGATTAAACACTGTTCTGAAATGGTTCTACCCAGCAGATTTGTTTGCATGTTTATTGCATGAAAAATAAGCAGTTCTTGGTATTTCTGTTTGTAATAAGTAAAGCAAATAAGCTTTGAGATAATCCTGCAGATGAGGTCGTTTTTTTCCTGCCTGAGGTTTGTCATGTTCCGTTGTGTAGTGGACACATAGGCTGCGCTGCTGTTATCTATACGTTAAGTACATTGCTGTTACCGGTCACCTTCATAATGATAATGAAAGGACTGCAATGACCTCAATCCAGCAGGTTTCAGAGTGAATTGAAGTTTATATCTCTCGCTCTCAGACACACACAGATGGTAATGTTAAACTGTCAATCATACCCATTCGTTTTCCAGCGTAATTAATTTTCTAACTACACAATTCCACTACAAAGACGAAGTACCCACTTTCTGATCTCTGTTAATTGAGTTGAAGATGGTTCAATGTCCCAATTTTCCGGTATTCATTTTTCTGGTGCTCTTTGGAGGAGATAGGGTCCACACAAACGTGAACATTCATGCACACCCACAGCAAAGTGTTACAGTTTTCAGCAATGGAAAGAAGGCAAAGAGCTACAATTTTCTTGAGTCGGTGGTGACGAAGCCTTAGGAAGTTAAGTCTCAGGCAGCCATGGCGGGTCAAATGAATCTTGTGTGTTCATGCAGTTCACAAAATGTCTCAATAATACCCCATATCCCAGTTTAAAGTGCAGACCAAATGTATTTCCAGTTGAAAAACAGTCATGGTCATAGTTTAACACACCAACGTTTTATGTGACAGATATAGTTTCATTTTTTGTCTTCACTTGACCAACAGGACAGTTTCTAAATATTGTTGTTTAAATATTTTCACATGAAGATTGTTAGTGCCGTGTTCTACTTGTCCATGCAAAATCTACTCATTTTATTCATGGCGGTGAATGAAATAGTTTGCATATGAAAGGCTTTTCCAGCCATCTGTCAAATTATGGGAAATGAGGTGCTATTTCTCCCTTTCTTGTTTACTTTGTGGCACAGCAAAGGTTGATTGTAGCAGATTGTGGTTAAAAACAAAAGACCTGTCAGACCTTTCCTCTCAAATTAGCAGAATATTTCAGCTGTGACTTTTCTGTGAAAATGTGAAATACAAAGTGAAACTGCTCTGTTCCGTTCTCATCTGCAGCCAGGGACCTGATTGAGGTCAATCTGTGATTTGCTGCCTTGGCCTCGAGTACCGGCTGTGATATCAGCAGAGGGCTTACAGTTGCCCACAGCTTTCTGTGTTTTACATATCCTCAAACAGTTTGTCTTTTGCCTCCTGATGTGCCAATAAATACGTAGCATGTAGGCACTTTTTCTTGCACCGCTGAAGCTTACCTTGTGTTTCACAGTCACCCCAATGGGGCTACAGATTGTAGTCTCCTCGGTTTTCATTTGTGCTAACATCATTTTATTTTTCACCTGATGTTCTTGTTACAGAAAGAAAACTCCCTATCCGCATGATAAACACCCCTTTAAATTTCATTACTCTTTCAGTTGACTCATCAAATGGAAACTCATTTGTGCCCGCAGAGAAGTGCAGGATAAAAGAGCAGTGAAACGGCCGGATGCTTCCTCTTGCCACTGGTTTCCTTCCAACAGAGAAACGATAAACTGAAAACGTAAAACTCAATAGTCTCACAGTGCCTCTGTGGCTGCAGTAAAGCAGCGAACCCAAAGGAGTGTATCAGCATTTTTATCAACCGAGAGCTCGACAGTGAGACGCACTTCAGAAAGTGTGACCGTAGACATCCTCCTTCATCAAGATCGAATCCAGAAGATTTTCCCTGAAATCTAAAGTCTTGTAAGACCTTAAGAGGTACCACAACGCTGTTTCAATCTCTGGCCTATGGCACTTTTCAAAGAGAGCAAACTGATGCCAGGTGTGTCGATATTAACTATTGTTTTTATGAAAAGTGTGGTATTGAGTTGACGTGTGTATGCACTACAGGACATGTATGATTGTCAGCGAGCACGATGGTTCATCAAACATACTCAGGTCAAAGTTGCTAATTCATTTAGAAGATGTCTGTTTTTGTCGCCCGTTTCTTTTTGGTCTCTGCTCTGCTTTTTCTGTCTAATGTGAGTAATATTATTACCTGTGGTCCTGATTTGATCAACAGCACTGGGGTTTTCTATTACTGACGCTAATGGAATTGACCATCAAAGGCTGCTAAAGAAAACTCTGGATGTTCCTTGTTTGTCACATATCTTGCCAGTTAGTTCAAGGTAATTCACTTAGGTTGGCTTTCACAGGGAGAGTGAGGGAGGTACAGTGTCCCTGGGTTCAGTCTTGGTGCATTAGAAATGATAATTTTTTTTCCTGAGCTACAAGTAGTAATGTAAACATTACATAGGCAGCAGCGATATGAATTTTTTTCAGAGGCTTTGTTCCAACCTGACATAAAAATCCATACCGAGTGGTCTTATTTGAAACGGACTGAAGTACCAGTGTGAATTCACCCAGCGCACCTTTGATGGGATCCAATCACCATGACCACATGAAGGACCACCTACTCAGACGACGTCCTGCGGGCCAGTGAATACGTTTTTACATGACATTCATGCAAGAACTGCAACACATTTTTATTGCACACAGTTTGGATTCCAAGGTCGGTAACACGGTTTAGTCAGGGTGTTCTCATTCATTATGTCTGGTTGTGATGGAGCTCTGAGATTGCAAACAGCGCAGCACTTTCTGTGAGCACATTTCTTCAACCCAAAAGAAATCATTTGTAAAAGAGTCCATATGATTGGATGTACGGAGAAAATGTAAAGCTTAAAATATAAATATACATCAAAACGCATCAAAGATGAAAGCCACTGTTGGTGTGCAGGAGCTGATTGCGCTTTCACTTATAACCTTTATTGTGCAAATCGTCCAGGATGGTGCTGTTTTACTCAATGCCACTCATTTCCTGTTAGTACTGTCAGTGCATGTAGATAAGCAGCTCAATGTGTCAGGGGCAGGAAATAATATCAGACTATCAAACTGTTTGGGTGATAGGATTTAATATAATCCTGCTATTATTCACTTAGGTTTGAAAGGTCCATCCCAGACAGCGAGTGCGCACTTGGCAAAAACCTTGAAATCAACTAAATAAAACTGGTGTCAATTCAGAACACAGCTGGATAAAATGAGATAAAGAGGTTTGAAAAAATCGAAAAATATTTCAGAATCTTTATTTTTTCAGATGTACTGGCAAATTACCGGTAACTAGCAAAGAGAGGCATGTATGTGTGTGTGCACCTTTAGAATCAGAAATGCAACAGCTTTAGATTGACATTCCTCCAGAATAATTTCAGACCCCACTGCTAATCCTCTTGTGATCGACCTTTGGAGTCTGACCAAGTCTTTAAATATAATGTTCAGCGAACCAATCTGCTGTGCTGTGTTGACGGCACTTCCAGCTCGTGGTTTACTCCTGAATGCTCTCATTGTCATGATCGCCACTCGTCATTCAGTGATAGCGGAAAGTCAAGGACGTGCTGATGTGCTTGTGTTTTTTACACAAATCGCCCAAAGAGTCAACAGTTTGGTTTGGTTAAATATGTCAAGAGGCACTCGCTTGTGTGCACAGTGCGTGCGAATGCACACACACACACACACACACACACACAGAGTTAGTGTCATACAGTGATCTAAAAGCGTTTCTGTAGGAAGTGAGGTGTTTCCTGTCCTTGTTTGTATCAGTGAACCTGCTGCACCAATGACAAAGGAAACATTGTGTGAAGCTGGTCACAGACCAACTAGAAAATGTGCAACATTTGCACATTGTATTTGTTGGTAGTACTGCAGGATTTGTTTGGTGGAGGGCTGCAGACACACACATATATACATATATATACATATATGTATATATATGGGGAAATAGAGGTGTGTGCCACCTCACCAAACAAATGGAAACTTTAATCTAGGATATAAATGTGGCGTTCTGATGAGTTGTAACACAGAGGACTGTCTGCTGCATCAATATGTTGAGATGTCAGTCACTCTTTCTTCAGTTTGTCCACGACACTACAGGTTGATAATTGTCTCCATCTCTTCCCTTCCTCAGGCAGGTTCTTCCAGCCAGAAGGATGATGACGATATTGATGAGTCGAGGCCGTCGCAGCACGTGCAGCCCTCGCTAGATTCCTACCTCACCGCTCCACACCTCACACTCTCCTGCCGTCCCTCCCTTCGGTGCCATGGCCAACCACCTGGAGCTGATCCAGGAGCTGCAGCAGCTGGACAAGGTGCCTAGTCTGGAGAGGCTGCGTGCGGCTCAGAAGCGCCGCACTCAGCAGCTGAAGAGGTGGGCTGTTTATGAGAAGGAGATGCAAAGTAAAAAACGCAAGGCAGAAAAGAAGGGACGCAATGCCAGCAACCTCCAGCAATCTGAGTCAAAGCGACATGTGTCGTTTGCCGCCAGCGTGGCGCTGTTGGAGGCGTCGGCCAGGAACGACCCAGATGAAGGTACGTGCAGTCAGTGGTATAATATGAATATATGCTCAGTCAGTTACATAAGACAGACACTGTACAGTACACAAACGTGAAATTAAAAAAAAAAGAAAATCTCTCTACTGATTCAAAAATATCAGCGTAATTCTCAGTGACACCTTATTTGAATAAATACACTAATTTCAGCGTCACCTCAGGACCATATCACAATGTCAAGTTTAGGAAAACAATTAGCTGATACTGGCCACTCAAAATGAATTTGTTCTGCTCGGCCAGTGTTTCATCATTCAGTGACGAGACCCTGCCAGACTTTTAATTAAAATGTAAACACAAGACCGCCATTTGGAGATAATACTGTAATTGTTTTGCAGTCCCACGACAGTGTTGGAGCAGTGGAATGATAAGAGTCGCCAGAGTATCTTTTAGCTGCTGTGGCATCTAATTTAACTTCACTATAACTGGAAATTAGATTGAACTCTCTCTAACCGTAACAAATACTCCCTGTGGCTACTGTACTCTCTGTGCTTGTGCAAGCTGTCTTTAAAGATAGAGGAACATATCGGTTTTGCAGAATTTGCACATATGGATGCACATGCACGTTCCTTGTGCACACGGAGTACATGAGTCATCACATTTCTAGGTTTAAGTCTTCTTTGGACGGTCTATTGGATTTTATAGTCCTGTTCGATGTGAATAAATGGGTGAAAATGAAGATATATTTTTGGACAAAAGTGAATCACTCTGTGCGCCGGTTGCCTCATTTCACACATCGAAGAGATCATGTTGTGTTTGGTTATGGGATGGCATGAACATAATTCCCAGGAAGTCTTTTCAGTCACATCCACTTTGAAGTCAACTGACGCTTTTAAATTCGATTTGCAATAACTTTTTGTTTTTGAGTTGGAAGAATATTTTCATAGCAGTTTTCTGCAGATCGAGGAGGGTCACTTTCAACAGTTGATCCTTTAAAACTGCAAGTTGCCAGATGTCCTTCTGGTTTGGTGCATTTTGCACAGGAGACAGGAGTCGTGAGAGAAACAAAACAGTTAAAAGAAAGAAAGTTAAGGAAGCCGTGTGTGTTTGAGGTAAGCGAGTTGCTCAGCTCGTGTTTGTCAAAAACAAATTACATTTGCATGCAGGACTTGGGGCAGCATTTTGTAGATATATTTTGCAGCGGTAGGCAGTATAGCGAAATTGGATTTATGCAGTATGGAGTATATTTCAGTATGTATGCAGACATGATTTCATATTTATAGAGCAAATAGCCAGAAGATGGATGAACAGGGTTGTCTCTTAATGTCTCATAATAAATGTAACAGTATAGTGACGTGCACATGCACAGCCTTGAACACCTTCCAGTGGATGTCTATGGATTTTTTTGATGTCGGAACTTTGTCACATCTCCTTCCTGTGGTACTCGGGCAGAAACCTGTCTTCTCTCAGTTGTTTAATGAGGGTGACCATGAGAGGCTCACAGACAAACAAGGAAGGAGACATATTTTTGCCTTCACAGCTCCAGATATATATATATATATATCTCAATAGAGGCTGTTTGATGGATTTCATTTGTCGTATTCAAGGACAGGCTTCAATGTTTTCTTTATTGAGGCACAATAATAAATATGCAACAGAAATAATAAGATGTGCATTACCTCTATTGATAAATTTCCTTGCAGGCTTAGGTCAGCTTTACACGTCTAACTGGTGATCACATGTAGACAGGAACACGTTTCTTTGGTCGCCACTAATTCCTGCTTATGCTAACACAATGTTAACGTTGGCATCAACACGGACTCATATAAACTAGGTGCTTGTCACTGAGATGCTTTAGAGTCATTGCCGTTATGTGTAAACTATGCAGTGAACTTGCAGTTTCAGCTGGAAATGATCCCAAACTTTGAACATGGTCCGTTGCAGCCCATCCTCTCTTCTACACTGTTTGTTTTGTCTTGCTCCATTTTGTAGTTTGCATTTCCTCCGTGATGTTGTGTCCATTTGTTACAGTTACAGTAGTTGTCCTGTGTTGTTGTTGCTGCTGCTTCTTTGCTTTCTTCGTTGCTGTTTTTTTGTTTTTTTTTTTACTTCTTTTTTTACTTTTTTACTGAGCAAAACACTGTGCTTCGTTTCAACAGCAATTTATTTATCATTTCAACCTATCCTCTCCTATGTGGACATGACAGAAGCAGGAGTGCTTGCTGAGACAGATAGATAGACAGATTGACCTGGCAGTCGTCTTTGCAGCCCAGCTGCCAGCAGCACAGTGTCTTTAAGGAAATGTAGTTCTTGTATATTCAAAAAAAAAATCTCAACAAAAGCAACATAGTGATTTTAGTGTTGGTAAAGCCAGATGTGCTTCCCTTTACTTGAACCCGTGTGTGTTCTACAACGTTGTTTTTTCCACTCTGCTCTTTTGTTTGTTCACCGCTCACATGGTCACACCATGACAACTAAATACCACTTACACACTACTGAAAATCATAACCTGGAACTGGATTTTGGAGAGGTCATGTTCAAAATCCATATTCCATTTTAGTCATGTGGCTTTGCCTTTGGTTCACCACCTGCTTTTTCTAACATGTCATCACCATAAAACACACAGAATGAGTAAGTCTAGATTTTGGGATAGAAAAGTACAAAAGTCTCACGTAAATGCTTCTCATGTGCATTCCAGTCTTAAAAAATAAAAATGGTTCTGTAGTTATTAGTGAACAAATAAGCATTGGCTTCTGTTTTGTCTCATTAGACTGACGAGGCCTCCCCCTCACTGGCCTTAGACAAGCTTAGCTCCTCTCAAGCACATGGCAACCTCAGAGTGGCCTACTATGAAACCCTTAAAGCAAACGACTCCATTCATGTTCAAATGTATTTCCCCTTTCTCCTTTTAGTTGAAAGTTGAATGCACAAGGACACACTCCTTGTTAGTTTGCATTCCATCCAACCAATACATCCACTGGTTGAAAAGTCCTGATTGAGCACACAGGAGGTAGCAGCGGAACTACCGTTTGCTCTGATGTGTCACACGTCATCACACTTCTCTGCACCGCCCCGCCCCAGCATAGCACTGACATCACATCCAACTTGTTATGAAAAACTAACATCACTAAAATGACTCATACTTGTGCCATGTGAATACCATTGTGACACGGTGACTCCGATAAGGCTTGATTTCAAACTGATACGTACCCT
>JBBMJM010032868.1:0-14683 GCA_037832705.1 Centriscus cristatus
TAATAATAATAATAATAATAATAATAATAATAATAATAATAATAATAATAATAATAATAATAATAATAATAATATACCTCTATGAACAGCAAAATGAACTTTTCTTTCAATCGTATTTGGCATCACTCACCAAAGGTCGGTGCTTATGTTATATTAAGAGCAGTGAGTTGTCAGATCGGGATTATCTCATAGAAACAATCACACTGCTGAGCACTGTGGTGAAAAGAAACAGAAATGTAGATAGAAACGCACTCATTAAAAAAAATATAATCTCCCCCCAGTCCCCAACCGTTCAAAAACTTTGAGCATCTTCATCTGCGTAGTTGTGGTCCAAGCATAACCTTGTTGATAAAATTGACAATGGCCACAGCAGGTTGCTCTGGGTCCATCTCTGCAAAAAGGTGGCACACGTTTTCTGCAGCGCTGCCTGTCCTCCTGGCTACAAAACCAAACATCCTGCAGCAGATTCCAGCAGAGACCAGTCAAAACACAAAACATCTTTTTCCAGAACAAGCTTAAAAGCATGATGGCGTTGCCATGCAAAGAAGCATTCAGCAAACTAATTTCAAACAGGAACACACATAAGGACGCGAGCACTTACTTGTTTGACGTGCTATCACAATTAGTCCACCTGAAGCGCGGGCACACAAACAGGGACAAAATGCAGGAATACATGAATAACAAGGAAACAAGACTTGACACCTACGAGTAACCAACATTTAGTGCGAAGACAAGAAAAGCAATGGAGCAAATGTCAAACAGAACTTATATCTCAGAAATATAAGTCAAGACAAGTGATCGTGCAGGAGCAGAAAGCGTACAGATGTTACTGCCGCTATCACAGATAAATAGCATGGTTTAAATGAGAGCTTGTGGTTTTTCCGACCCACCTCTGGTCTTGTGGGTCAAGACTGCTGAAAGTCACACTGCTGATTGGATAGTGTCTCCTGAAAAACAGCCTGTGTACACACATACAACAGAACTGAGTCTTAGTCTCAGCCGATCCCAGCTGTCAGGGACACTCAACTTTACATAAAAGTCTGTCGTTGAACCCAGTAACAGCTTTATATATAGTAAAGAAGAGTCTTAAGTGAAAATAAGACGCCACTCCTGAGAAACAGGAGTGTAGTGTAGACGCGTACCGTCTTTTGCTGTCAGTTAGCGTGATGCCCTGAGCGGACACTTTGAAATGGACCACTGTCGCTACTGGACGAGGGTTCAGAGCCAAGGTACATTTGGATGCCTTGGAAACCGCTTCAGGCCCCGTCAGTGACTCGGTTTCCACAGAGTTCAGGTAAAGAACATTGCAAGCTTGGAACAGAAAAGATGAAAACATGTTATGTGGTGTATATATATAAATACCATGCCATTATGGGCGAGTGCTGTGAAATGATGAGCGTTGATCAGCCTCTGCTGGTCAAAGAAGGTACTGCAACACTTGTGATACCTGCTCCCTGTTTGAGAAGGTCAGCTGCTGTGCTTGTGCTTGTGTTTGTTGCGCTCTGCATCTCCTGAAGTTCCCCAACTAAATCTGAAATATCATCGTGTATTTTCTTTGTTGAGTGACACAACCACACTGCACAGAAATTCAATAATATATAAATATATTATATTATAATACAAATATAAAGTACATGTGAAAGACTATCAGTATTAGCATTATGACTGAGAGTTTGCCTCTTTGAAAAATGGATATTACTTCCTACAGAGTACAATGATATGACCTTTGTCTGGGATGCGGAGGGCACATGGCAGAGAGATGGGAGTGATTGAATGTTGATACACCAGGGCAGATAAACTTCCTGAAGCAGGAGCACAAAAGATGTTCATCGTTATCGTCGTCAGAGAAGAACGTCCAATCGCATTAGAGGTATCTACCACATCACTGACCAAAGTAGGACTCGTTCTGACAGCCCTTGATCTTTACCCCTCGTGGGCCGGTCTCGATGAGAAAGTGTCTCACCAGCTGTTCCAGAGGATCCCCTATGGCAGAGAAGGGTTGATAGGACATGACACGAGGATGAAAAATAACAGTCACTGGTGAAAATGACAAAGTAAAGATGATCGAGACAGTCACACTTGTGGAAGCAATCAACCTTTGAATAAAACAGGTTTCGTGACTAATGTTTATCCAGACTTTTGGGGACACCCCATTCAAAACCACATGTGATATTATGCTGTGTATTTCTGCACGCGCCACTTTAGTGTCATTATACCTTTGCTGACTGTGATGTTAGCATTATGAGGAGGGGTGGCCACCTTGAGGGCCAAACCATAGGCGCCCTGGAAGGAGTTACTGTCTCTGATGAGGAAAGATCCTGGTTCCTTGTCCTTCAGCACAGCTATGGCTATGGCATAGAAGACAGAGAGAGGAGGGTGACGGGTACGTCGAGAGAAGCAACTGTGGCAAAATATGATGTACAATATCTTAACAACGGTATAAAAGATAGGACGACTGCATTTAACCCTCACCTTGATCCCGAGAGATGCCTGGTTTGTACCAGTACTTGGAGCTGTCCTGGACAAACTTTGCATTCACCCTGATGTCGGCTTCCTCCCGACAAGCGGACTGCACGGACCCCCGTCTCTGCTCTCCCAAATAGACTTGGTGCGTTGGTGAAGGGACTGAGGAGGCTCTCAGGACAGAGTTGTGCCCGTTGAGGGATCCTGGTGTTGATGAATGTCGTTTCTTCTCTGGGAGTGGTGGCTGAATGGCGGGGATCGTAATTGCAGTGTAGCCGGTATATGGAACATGGGGAACGTTCAGTAAAGGGTAGTAATAGGGCACCAAGGGGAAGGTCGGTGTTTGATATCCATCAGGGACGGGTGATGGTGGTTTAGTGTCTGTTAAGCTCTCTCTGTCTGGAGTAAGCTTCGGCCCTGTGAGGTCTGTAGCTAACGTAGAGCACTGAGAGGACGGCTGCAGGCCTACGGAGTCCGTAGAGGAGCTCGGGGTGATGTTGGGAGGGTTCGGACTGAGACTGGCAGATGAGCTGATGGACACTCCTTTGCTGCCATCAGATGGGGTGTCACCAGGAACCACCGAGCCATTGAGTTGCACTTGGACTGGAGAGATGAGAATATGGGTCGACGTTTGCGAAAGATTCGCGTGCTCTTCTTCATTTTTTTCATCTGAAACCAAACTCTGTGAGAGCTCACTAGATGGTTGTGTGGAGTTCATGGATACGTTGGAACTTTGAGCTTCTGAACTTTGAGTTTTTGTGGATTCCAGATGTGTTTCTTGACTTTGTTTGGGAATAGCAGCAGATGTACTGAGGAAAGGGCAGAATATGGAAAAGTAAAATGCTTGTCCGCAGTTAGCACAATTAAAGTTGACAAAAAAATATAAATTTCACTCACCTGTCTTCTGTGTGTGGGGGGCTGCTTCTATCAATTACTGTATAGTCGTGTTCTGAGTCCAGACCAAGGGCGCTGGACCGGTTGGACTTTACCTCTGAAACCTGGAGCGTGTCCGTCTCTGCATCACTTGCCTTCTCCACTTTGAGAAGTAAGCAAGAACAAACAATTCAGAATAACAGCTTTGATAACCTTTTTTTTTTACATTTTCATTTGAAAAACAATCCTGAATATTTAGATCTCATCCTTACCTTTTGGGTGCTCATTGTTCTGCTGGCCTCTGGCTCCAGGAGGGGTTTCTGATAGCCTGCCTCTCCCAGGTGAGGGGCTACTGGCCGGCAGAGGGGAGGCTGATCCAGAGTGGTATCCTGAAGCATACCCTCGACTCTCATGGCTCTCGACTGGAGATGACTGATAGGGGGAGCAAGGGCAAGAGTGGCGGGGAGCTGGAGGGGTCTGGTACCCACTGCTGGCTCCATCCCGCATATCTATCAAAGACTGGGGGCTTAGATATCCCTGATGAGGACCAAGGGCAAATCTAGACTGCTCTATGCCTGGACCCTGGTCAAAAGTGGCAGGATGGTACATGTGAAATGCTGGCATGGCTGGTTTGCATTGCCAGAACTGTGGCTCTCTAGTCATTTCCCAGGGATGTTCATTTTCCCATAAAGGAGGTGCCTCTCTAGGTCGTTGCAGCCCTGCTCCTTGGTCCGGATGCAGGGGGTGAAACATTCGGACCGAGGCCGCACGTCTGCTCGAACAGTCCCGGCAGGCGCAACCAGAGGATGGCGTTGGAGAGCCAAAAACCATTTCCCTGTATGGGCTGGAGGGCAGCGATTGATGGGAGAGATGAGAAGACGGGGCATGGCTGGAATAGTGCAAGATGTGGCATTCTTCCCCCGTGCAAAGTCTGTTGGAGGCCGGGAGGGTGTGACTGTGTGGGTGGATGCGTTCAGGGGTGGAGTAAGAGAAACATGGCATGTGGAGACAGGGCAGGGCTGGAGGTGGACGTTCCCATGGTAACTCGGGTAAAGGATGGGCACTATGGCGATGGCAGAGTTCCATATGCGTCACATGAGGTGGCGGGGAGACGGATTTGGACGGTAACGCCGGCAGCGTTTGACTTTTTGGATGTTTTTTAACACTGCTGCAGCGTCCCAGACAGTGACCGTTAGAGAGGCAGTGTTCTCGTTCCCGCTCCAGTCCAACATCCGCACACTTTGTACTTCGACCACAACATGAATGTTCCCTCCTCAAACCTCCTGGACTTGCGGGGTCGACGTCATCTAAAATCTCTGTCTCTCTATCCCTTTCTTTCCCTCTGGATTTCTCTCTTACATCATCATGTCCCCCTCTCCTCAGTGGGCAGTCGGTGCTTTCTCTTTCAGGTTGCCCCTCAACGTGACCTGGGGCCACTGGGGAGCAGCTGGAGTCAGAGGCGTGGGCGGGAGCCTGAGTACGGCTGGGAACTTGTGACTGTACTGTTGGGCTGCTGGTGAGGCATCCGTTGGCTGACGCTGCTGGGGCAGTCGAGCCTGGTCCACGCCGCTTCTTCACCTGGGCGTACAGGCTGCCATCCAGAGGCCCCCTCGTATGAGAAATGTCTAGCAGAAGAAGGGAAGTGTGAGTGTTAAGTTGACTTTTCCCACTTATGAACCCTTATGAAGGTGAATACACGTGTCTTACTCTCCATACTGTCCTGGTGGTGCAAGTTAAAGTTCTCATAAGAATCCCATCTGACAACAGGGTCTGAGGTATTGTAGTCCACTTTGATGGCGGCATCTGTTTTCTGGTGTTCATCAACTTGAACACCAGTGTTTTCAATGAGAGGCACATGACAAAGTCAAAGGAAAGAGATTAGATGCATGAAAGCACCCGAGGTTTCAGTGACGGACAAAATGATGACACTCCGTACCTTTGATTTTATCAGGCGCATTGGAGAAGATAAACTCCACTGTGGCATCAGGAGGGAACCTGTCATCTACAGACACAGTGAGCAGAAATGCAGGAACTAAAATATCCAATCTAAGTGATAAAAGCAGAAGTACAAATAGAAACAGAAGAGGCTGTAGACACAAAAGGAATGAAAATGGTTCAAGTAAACGGAGCAGAGCATTTCAAAGACATTTGATTAAAATAAGCAGAAGCACTGTATAAAAGCATCAGCACTGAGGCCACTTTTAATTACCATGAGACCGCTGCTTCCTGAGCCTGAGTGCAAGTAAAACATGTAACATATATATATATATATATATCATACATAAGTGGTCTGTTTTTTAAAAATAGATACGATGTGAATAATGTGAACAATGTCAACAACACTAAACATAGATTTACCATGAGTCAAATCATCAAATACAGTATTACAGTTTCAGTGCAGTCGTGTGGTTCACAATATTTATTGGTTGTACCAGTGCAGGCGAGATCTAACTCCGTCTTGCCGAACCACAGCTGGGCTCCGTGAATGGTGCAGGTGTGGAACTGGACCCTGAACACCACCTCTCTCTCTGCCGCTCGACTCCGTCTGTGGTAGCACTTGACCTGTGATAGATTAAAATCCCCTTTTGTTGTTATGTTCATATAAACGGTGATGCATAACGCCTGCGTGAGGCTCATGTCCTTTCTGAGTATGATATCACAGTGGCAACCAATACATAATAAATAAAGAACAATAACAAAAAGAATGCCTAGGGCTTTGAATGTCAAAAATAAGTGCAAAACTGTGTATGCACATGATTAATTGCACAAGTTTCGAAAAGCAAACACAAGCAAAACAGTCAAGTCCAGAGAGAGTCCGGGTTTTTATGCAGTTTAATGAGTCATTCCATGTCTCACCATAATGTCTCCCTTTAATAGTAACGCTGGCTCGATTGTCACACACAGCTTCCGTGCCCTGGAGGTCTGCGGGTCACTGAAAAGTCACACACGCAAAATAAAAAGCAGGCAGGTCATCTCCAAACAAACATTGACCCAGTCAAAACACTTCTCGGCTGGGTAATACAGAGGTAAATCTAACGTTTAGCGTTAGCATAAACAAACCCAAGACAGTGGCCTGTAGGAACATCATCTGTGAGGGAGAACAGGGGAAGAAAACGGTTCTTCTCACGCGAATAAAGTGGAGAACATGGTGCCATACTCTACTTACTAGATGCCTGAGGTGTACACCAGCTGCAGCGACTGGTAGATCTTCAGGAACGGATAGAAACCTGCAGATGCAGAGGCAGTTTGCAAATAAAGAGTTAATTTTGGGGACTTTTTCTGTGTTGAATGTTTAAATATATACGTGTATATATGTTTAACTGACCTCCTCCTGCCTGAAAGTTCGGTAGTGATGGAACAAGGATCTGGTGTAGGAACAGAGGACTGCTGTTCATTTTGATGGTCGCTGACAACAGACCACCAAAGTAGTAGATGTACCTGAGGAAGACGAGAGGAGGAAATGAGCGACGGAGGAGACGACGGATGCTTTATAAAAAAAAAAAAAAGACGTTTATGGAAGGGGAGCAAATACATATGTGTGTCAGACCTGTTCTGGGAGGGCTGAAGGGAAGTGGAGACCTTGTCTTCACAGAACTTCCTCATGGCCAATGTGGTGAGAGCTTGGTCCGCTCTGTGTACACACAGACGCAAATGGATTGAAAAGTGCTTCGCTCCACATATGCACTTCCTTAACATTTTGGACATTTTTATTTCATGGATCAAGCTTGAAAAATAAATAAATAAATAAATAAATCAAGATGCAAGAGAATCCCACAAGAGAATCCAGGCATGACTTTGACTATATCAGTAAAAATGAAATATATCAGTGTATTTTTGTTTCACTTGAACTCCAGTTCATCTTTTTTGAAATGCATCCAATTTTTTTCAATGGAATCTTTCTGAGGGACAATTACCCAGCTGATATCTTGCTGTAGTGCATGTAGGCTGCCACAATGACCCCCGTCTTCCCTCTGTTTCCCTGCGGGAGCATAGATATATTATTGCATTTTCTATTGGGGTTTCCAGGGTTCTTACCGTTTCACTGGCCTTCATTTTCACTGACCTTGCAGTGAAGGACCACCACGTTTTGGGGATCGGTGGTCAGCCAGGTCTCCATGGCCTTACATATCGCACAGATCCTGTCCAGAGGCGGAGCATGAAGATCAGGCCAGCCAAAGTCCTGCACCTGAAGCAGACAGAGTTCATGTTCAAATGGAATGTGAATACAAACAGGGTGATCACAGCACATCAGTGATGTGTGATCTTCTATCTTTTAAAATACTACCTTGGGATTCAGTCTGGTGATGTCATGTCTCTTCTCTGATAAATTCAGGAGCTGGAAATGAAGCATGCATATTTTTAATTCTCTGATTTCAAAAAGTGAACAAACAAATAGCGCAAACAAAGGAGGACAAAGATGGTGGTTTAATTACAGAGGACTAACCAAGAACTTGTCCTGGTGTTTGCTTTTCAGCATGGAGGCCACCTCCTGTAGATTTCTGCGGTATCGCTGCTCCTCCAGGTTTGGCAGGAAGAAGACGGAAATAATCCTCTCCGTGATGTAGGTGAGGTCAAAGTCATAATGGCGCTCCATCACATTTTCCATCACTTCTTCCTCGCTTTTACTTCTGTACGAAACGTACAGAAGGTGACTTTGTTCAGCTTCGTTCTGTCAGTTTTACACATCATGTGTCTTCATGGCTCATTGTTTGTGGTGTACGTACCTCGGCATGGAGCCTCTTTTCCTTTGAGATGTGGATTTACCAGAGTTTTTCTGAGAAACAAACACAAAAGAGTCACTGTGGTGCAGTGACTGCACTGACTTTTTTGAACTACCTCCTAAGAAGTACATGCAAACATACCTGGCCTAGTGTGGTGGTGCAGACGGGAGACACCTGAAAGGGAACAAGAGCAGCATAACTATGTGGACGGACACAAACAGGGTGCGAGAGCACAGGTCTCTGGATAAGGACCACTCTTTTATCAATCAATCTGTGTGAAATTGTACACATTAGACATATTATTGTTCATGTACTGGTGTGTGTCCCTGCTGACCGATTAAAGCAAAAAACAACAACAAACAGCACTGACAACACAACCCTCTGGGTGGAGAGAGCACATGCCAAGTCATGTGTTTGATTAAAGGATCTTGGACCAGCTCCAGTGGCCCCGATGATGGAGGGATGAGGAGGATACTGAGGGGCTGGAGAGGATAGTAAGATTCTGTCGTCTGCAGCTTTGGAGAAGAAGCTGTCTGTATGGATTTCGGCTGTTCCACATCCTTTGTCAGATAGGTGTGTGTTAACCGCTGGATAGTCTCGCATTTGTCATTCCGTACATGGTGACAAACATGAAAAAGTACCCGCAGGCAACAGATATAGACATGTTTGGACGATATTTTTGTCTCTTTGTTGCTCTTCTGAACTTATGCAGATTCCAGGATTTCATTTAAGAAGAGACACAAAGATAATTCACCATGTCCAAACCATGGACATATAAAGAGGTTGGGGGCATTAAGACTGAATCGTACTGGAACAGGCTTCAGTGCCAATAGACTGTCTGGGCTCGTTCCTCTGTTGGAGACTGAGGATAATCGTTGATTGTGAATTATTAAGATAAATAGACTGTGTTGTTGTCCTGAGGAGAAAGACATTTGTTGTTGTTGTTGTTGTTCATGAGATGGCCTCAGCAGACATAACATATAAATCACATAATCTTTTCACAAACAGCAAACAGGAAAACAAACAGAACTCATGAAAGGAAATGAGATTTGAAATGCAGAGAAAGATGGAGCGCTATGGTGCAGTTTTGACCTTGTGACCTTTAAACAGGAGTGAGTGACAGCTGAGCGTTCTCCTGCGGTGCCCGGCTGGTTGGTGCTGACAGGTGTCAAGCAACAGGTTAATAAGCCTGACAATCACAACGCTCAAACTGCACATACAAAATAGAAGCTTACATTCACTCACGCTGAGGTGATTTAATTTTATTTTTAGATTCTCGGATTCCTCGTTTTTAGTACTCCACATTTCAAAATAAGAGCATACTGCATGTATATATGTAACCAAACAGATAGGACAACATGTCAGCTGATTAAATAAAGGATGTTCCCATCACCTGTGGACCAACTAGCAATATTGTATGTACACAGACCAGCATCTGACTGGAGGCTTCAGAACTGTTGAGTATTTGTTGGTGAAAAAAGGTGACCTTAAACTCCTCACTTCATTTCTCTTCCTACACCTACTCTCTAGCCTGGATGTTACATGCACATACTACATGGCTCCATCAAGTTTGGTGAAAATCATTTGGTGAATAGTTTTTGTATCTCATTGGTGGAGATTTTGCTCTGTTCACAAACTAGAAATGTCTGAAACATTACAGAAGGGAAAGAGGCTGCCAGAGAGTTTAGGAGCGTGTGATGGAAACAGGGAATGACATAACAAGCATGTGATCCTGGGAGGAATGACTACGAGGAGGAGTGAAGGGGAGAAAGGACTCGGTGAAGGTGTGGTGCACTAATTAGTTACTGCAGCGTTGGAGGGCAGTCAACAGAATTTATTTGATTTGAGCTGAAACATGATGTCATCACTTGTGAATTTTAACGCAGGCCAGACACCTCATAGGTTATTCATGTTATTTGTTAAAAACGCTCCTGAGAGAGAAGAGTGCTGGTACAGGATTTGTAACAGCAAATCGAATCTTTTCATTGCCACAGTAGGGCTAGTGTACGAATGAGGTAGTGTGCAAACTTTGTTTAAATCTGCTCTCAGGGTGAAAAACAAAATAAATCGATCGTTTAAAGCCATGAGTGCTTATATTTCTGAGTCTCTTCCAAAGAACTGACTTGTTTTCACTTGGGCACTTCAAAGGAAAAGCATCAGCTGATTACTGTAACCGCAGGATATACATCATCACCCGGGCTTTAGCCAGAAACACCTTCAAAATAAAGCCTATTTGTGTGTGAGATAGACCCTTCTAGAAACTCGTGTCACCACAGCGCCGACTTCCATGTCTGCTGAGCTCCACCATCTCTTCTTATCCGTTTCTGGTCAATGTGGAGCAGCACCTATAGGCCTGGAATATGAACTACAGCGTGTTGAGTCGACCTCGATGGATCCATTTGGATGCAGACATTCTTACTAGGCTGCCAAGGAAGACGGAGGGAAAAAAAGATTGTTTTGTCACATGTCGGCATGGCCTCATCCTCAAACAAACAGCGAGTCCAGTCTCCTACATCCCAACGAGTTACTTCTGTGAACTACATTGTCTCTTCACAAGTTTTCCTCTCGATGTTGCATTTGTGCAATAGACAGTACAATGGCGCTTGAGATGAGCAGTTCTTGGTTCTACCACGGCAACATGTCGGTGCCACTAATGACCCCTTTGCGTAACTCCATAGCTTCTTCTCCTCGTTCCACCACAAACAAGTTAGTTATCTGTTGTGCACAAGGTGTTGAAGGACACATCACAGACATGCAGTAAAGCTCATAATGTGAAATGAAAGGACATGGAGATGTAGCCACAAGGGGAGAAGTCCACTCTTAATAGGTTTAATAACAGGAGTTAAGAGGATAAAGTGGTCGGCTGCAGGAAGGAACAGTAGGAGAGAGTATATGTATAAAAACACACACACAAAGAATCCCAGAGCAGATAGCGCTGACATCCATCCAAGCAGAGGAGGAAGACGCAAGGATCAACAGGAAACGATTTACAACAGGATGCTGCGCTGGTCAGTTTAGGTTCATGGAAGCAGGGAAACACACAAATACAGAGTGTAAACACGTGTGTTCAGTAGCTCTGCCAGCTGTGGGGTCGTCATTAATGCATGTGGCCTGTACGCCGGGGCCGCTGGGATCGGAGCCATCTGGTTCAGTTTGTCTTGCTCATCAGTCAGCTTTTACCGAGGTGCCAGTGACAGCACTCGATCCCGCCCTGAGGGGGCAACTGGCTGCCTGTCAGAGGTTGGGTTTGCCTCATTTATCCAATCACTAGACAAGCATCCACTCACATGCACGCAGCAATTTCTAGACCGGATCCTCAAATGTGAAGATTATGTCTATTTTTTTAGGTTGTGCATTATCATACCCTTATATTTACAATGCCTTTATCTGTGTGTTTGTTTTTGTTTTGTTTTTTTTTGTCACCGGTGTTTCTCTAAGCTCGCAAAATGACTCAAATTCTGATCTGGGCGGCAAGTGGAACACAGTGAAATTAGCCCTCCATGATGCTAAGCTATGCTACAACCCTGTTAGCTTATACTTTACACTGAACTGGCCGATCTTCTCATTTCATCCAAAGCAAATCCACTATGATGTCGGATCATTCCTGGAAGAAAAAAAAACCCTGGTGGCAGGAAGTGATTTGTCTCTCCCATCAGTTGAAGTGGTCCTAGCGTCCCTCATCCCTGCAGATAATCCTTCAACCGATTGTAACATTTTCACTGCCACATCTTGACTCCTCAGTGGTATTTCAGGGAGATCAAACCTTACACGTGGATCTTGTCAGAGCGGCTGAGTCAGTGAAGAGAAAGTCGGGGACAAATGTGAGCGTTTGAGAACACGCCGGGCGTTTGCCATCCCGCAGGAGCGACTTTCCTTTTGACGGTTGACTCAGCTGACGTCACACAGAGGAAGAAGTGAGCAAGCGTTCCCATTTTGGAACCGGAGCGGCAAAAATAACCACGGCTTATTCCAAATTCCATAATCTGAGAAAGTCCACTAAACGCTCAAATTAAACCTCCGGCGTTTTACTTTCTGCTTTATTTATTTATTTTTCAACCCTTCCAACATCAGAGGGACACTTTAGGAGTGGATGCGATGCAGTGGCTTCACACACATTAAAGTGTGTTTCCAGTCTCATTATCGCGCTGCCTCCTATTTTCATTCCCATCTTTGATCCCTCTTTTCACCACTTCCTACCCCCTGCAGTCTGTCGCTCCCTCTGCTCCCCCAGCTAACTATGTCTCTGCCCCCTCTCTCCTCCTCTCCGACGATCCAGCGCCTCGGGACAGGATGACCACAATCACAATCTCGAATAAACAACTTCAGACGACAAAGGACACTTTGATCGGCGTCGCTCATTGCTGGGACGCTGCTGACTCGCCTGGACACACAAAGAGCACAGAGAGAGTCACCGAGCATAAAACAAACGTTACAGAACCAGAGAGATAGAAAGAAGGAGCAGAGAGAGAAAAACAGGATGAGGAGAAAAAGCAAAGAGGGATGGGACAGACAGCTGGACATGCCCCCAGACCACTGACACTCGGCAGAGATCTCACACAGCTATTTTGATGGAGCTCCTTATTTTAGACCACATGACCCTAACCCAGAGTTTCAAAGGCTCAATCCGTCGATATGTTCATCAGTCATCTCTCACTGCTCGTTTCCTTCCTGCAGCGGCAGCACAGGGTCCACTACAGGTGTCACGTGCTACTCAGCCACACTCACTGTGTGACATCATCATCGTTTGACACCTGACGACCAGCTCAACTCTGCTGTTTGTACAAGTAGTAAAAAAAAGAACTGCATGTGATAGCATTGTAATTCCTGGAAGATCAAACAAGTCCATCATTTTCCACAGGAAATGAAAGGACAAGAGCAAACACGTGCACGCACCTGTGCTCGTTCTGTCCCTGTGTCATTCACATTGATAAGGCGAGGCAGCTCAATTAAATCAACCACCCTAATCCCTAGTTTACCCAGTATGTCGCGTCCATGATGGCTATAAATAGTAACATCATGGCAACAGCAATATGTCAACATCTTACTCTCGTCCGACAGATGTTCCTCCTTTCATTTCCATCGAGTGCTAAAGACCACTGATCTGCGATGACAAGTGCAGCCACTACGGGACTGCATGTCCACAAGCAGACGGTCGGCCGCGAGGAGCTGCAAACAACAGCAAAGGTCAAAGAAAAATGTTTGGGGGAAAAATTCGAGGGTGCTCAGCCACAACAACAAAAGCCTCGTCATCACTGTGTTAATTCATAAATCAACACGAGTGGAGCAGCTGCTGCACACGAGCGAACGCTCTGACCATCTGTATTTCACCACACAAGATTAGGATCCGCCTAATGTTGGCAGGACAGTGGAGAAGAGTCAGAGGACATACTTCAGTGTCTGCAGACAGGGCTGATGAGACAAACCATAGATACTCTCGCACACTACCCGGTGTATATTTTTGTAGGTCACAGCAGGAGTCCCCTCTTCCTTTTCTGCACTTGCCTTAATCACTATAAATGAAATCCTTCCCAGGGGCAAAGCGGCATCTCTCTTGGCTGTAGCTTGAATTGAACAGTCACATGCTGCACGATCAACACACCCCGTGAAGATGTCAGACAACAAACACAGTACATCCTCACAAGAGTACAAAAAAAGTCAAATCTGATGTGCTGAGAACAAACTAACACAGCGCAGAGTGTTGTTACCTCTCAACAAGGAGCCTCAGTCTTTCCCTCTGCCCGTAAAGCATGATACACAAAGTCCCAGCTCTCTCTCTCCCTCTCCCTCTCTCCCCCCTCTCTCTCTCTCTCGCCAACTCACTTTACCTCCCTTTCTCTCACGACAACACACACATGCACACTCCCACTGTGCCGGCAGCGTTCACAGCATATCTGTCCCCGCCCACTTTGCCTGTCGCAGGCTACACACAGAGACAGCGAGGCATGTCAAGCGTGCTAGATCTTTTCCCTTGAAGGCGCACACAGATCGGCACAGCAGACTGGGCGGGCCTGCAAAGTTACAGGGTGCAAATGTCCAGTGACCTCTCCAGTGACAGACATGAAAAGAAGCACCGTGCAAGTGGCAACCACGCAGCATCCGGGTGACAGACGGATGGAAATAACAGTAACAAAGATAGCATGACACTGTGATAAAAGGATTAAAGTATTACAAAATGAGTAAAGAAATGCCACATGGCCTCTGAGAGGTTGTTGGTTGTTGTTTTTTTTTTTTAAATCTGCAACTAGAAAACATCAGGAAAGGGAGGAACCTCACATAGATAAGAAGTAAAAGATGATGACAGCGAGGCACAAAAGATGAAATATGCCAGAAGGATGGAAGCAGCATGTTGACAGAAAGAGAATAACAGGCGACAATTTGCAGCCTTGACCCGAAGTTGCCCTTCATTTATAAATGTCCCAAAATGGCACTGATTACACGTACACACACACACACACACACACACACACACACACACACACACACACGTACGCACGCCAGCTGCCGCTCACGTATTTGTGTCCCCACACTGATCACTCACCGACAAGCATCTGTGGCACTCTTGTTATTTTCTATATTTACCACTTCTCCGATGCAGACTGATCATCGTCCCTTGTGATGACGACCGA
>JBBMJM010033084.1:2399-15749 GCA_037832705.1 Centriscus cristatus
CTGGAGCTGGAGCTGGAGCTGGAGCTGGAGCTGGAGCTGGAGCTGGAGCTGGAGCTGGAGCTGGAGCTGGAGCTGGAGCTCCTCAACCGGAGGAGCAGGAGCGGGCACATTGAGGTCGACAGTCGATGGGAAAAACTTTTTATTATTAACTTTTATTGTTATCAATGCGTGTGGCAATTAGAATTATTTCCAAGGTTTTTATTTGCCACAAGTGCGTATACAAAGAACAAACAGAAAATGTTCTGAATCCCGTCGTGACTCTTGACAAATCACTATTTGTTTCTGTGCGTTCTTGAGATAAGAACGTCCCGTGTTTAAGTACACAAATCCAACCTTCACCAGTTCCTCTAAGTGTGAGTAGATGTTTGACAGACTGGGAGTGTTTTCTGTGGACATGTCCCTTATCCCTGGTAGGAACATTTCATTGAATTAACAAAAAGAAAAGAAAAAACACAAATACGTGCTGCATTTACTGTCACTGAGCAAGAACGTACACGTTTGTCCATCGTCAAATCTCTTTACACGACAAGCCACAGGATGAATGTTTGAGTTCAGCACTAGACGTCAATCAAAGCCATAAACATCCGCGTTGGACTAAAAGGAAAAAAGAAAGTAAGAAGGCACAGCGGGCAAAGGTGCGTTTATGGAAATATGATACCTGGCCGGGCGCCCGTGAGCGCTGTATAAGAGCGACTCACCTGCGCAGGTTTCCAGACACCGGAGCAGAGTGGGAAGTTGTTGAGGACCGAACAGGTGAGAACACTCAGCGCACGTCGCTGCCAGCACATTTTCAAATCATGCAACAAACACACTTTGATACTCATGTATCAATATCGGGTACTTTAAAGTGAAATTAGCACTTTATAATGAACGTCACTATAGATCCTATGGTCGGCTCCTAGTTTCAATCGATCTGTTGTTTGATTCTTTATCACGCGTTTGTTTTTATGCTGAATGAATGATTTGGTTAAAAACCTTTTAGATTTGCTGGATTTGATGTTTCTCCTCTGTTTTACATTTGGTCTGCGGCTGCTGTAGCATCAATAAAGTGTTCACGTGCACGCACGGGCGTCAGTTCAGGTGGAAATCGTACCAAAGAGCGACGCGGGGACACGTCCCCACCGACATCGACGCCTACGCATGCACGTTCGTGTTGAGATGATTGTATGTTGGATAGAATCTCATAGAATATCAGGATACACTTGTCCAACAAGAAACACACAAACACACACACACACAAAGGTAACCTGTTCGCTCGAGGGTCAAAGTTCAAAGGCGTGATGATCCGCCAGCGAGCAGCTTTTGTGGTAAACGGTCCAAATCGTCTGTCTGCAGAGCAGCGGCGTGCACCATGCGGTTCCACTCTCTCGTCTTCCTGCTGATCCTGGCTGTTCTGAGCTTGGCGGCGGCACAAGGTAAGAAAACGCAGCAGAGACGAGCTGGGATCAGTGACGCACAGCGAGCCAATGAAAGTCAATGAAAGCCAATGAAAGTCTATGGAAGTCAATGAAAGTCAATGAACATCAACATCCAATACTGTTATTGGATGTTTATGGTCTGAGCGGCTTCCTGGTCGCTTTGGACTTTGTTTTTTCGGGAATGTCCGGGTAAGAAGCCTCTTCTCTTTTAGTTTCCTTCGAGAACTGCTGCCTGACATACATGGACAAACCCAGCGGTCGCCTGCTGAGACACGCAGTGAAGTACCGACGCCAGGACCTCGACGGAGGCTGCAACATCCGTGCTATTGTGTATGTATGCGAGGCACGGACGACCTCTGACCCTGCAGTGTTTCCCTATTCATTTAACTCTCGTATCACGTTGAAAAACATTAGGTTTATTATGTTGCGGGACAGCTGTTTGGAATTTGAGTTGTTTTCTGACTGACGTCCCTTCTAACGTCGTACATCCGGCAGACGTTCGGCATGAACTGTTTTCACATCACTTACGTCTTTTTTTTTTTTTAACGTCAACTAGGAATGAACGCCAGAACGGATCCGCTGCTCATGGAAAGGATGATTAGACCACTTGTTTCCTTCGATGTCTTGTTTGTTCAATGCCTGGTTCCACTGAAGCTGCATTTGTTTGGACAAACATAACGATAGCAACAAAAATAGCTCAAAAGTGCTGCGATCTAGCAGTTTTTCATGGTTTTCTTGATGATCACAAAAAGGACCATAGTTTTGGGTGACGGCAGCCTGCGTCTGGCTGCGTGGTCGAAATGACTGTTTGTTGAGATGAAACTTGTTTGTCGGCTGTGAGTGGAACAGAACTGTCAGCGTGACTTGTAAACCTGCTCGCTCCTCTCGACCCTCAGCTTCACTCTGAAGAGGGGGCGCGAGTATTGTACCGACCCCAGAAAGCCGTGGGTGACAGACCTGATGAAGAAGGTCGACATGAGGGCAGAGCTCCACCGCAAAAGAACTCAGGTTCAGTCATTTTGTTCATTTTGTCAAAACACGCACCAACATTGTGCAACTCACCTCAGCATTATCTTGTACGTAATATTCTTCTCAGTACCAATTTCACATTTAATTATGTTTCTATAGCAACAACAGCTGAACCAAAGTGCTGAACATCAGGAATAAGAATAATAGATTAAAACAATCGAACATAAAAGCCAAGAAAATAGATTACATCTTAAAAATAAGAATAATAAATCCTAAAAACTGAAAAGTAACCTACTCTGTCAATTTCTTTGTACAACAGTAAAAGCACATTCTATTTGTTTTTGTACGAAGCAAAGAAAAGAAAATGTTCCTGATTTCTGACTTTCGTTTTTCCCTCACAGGCCTTAAAAAAACACGTTCATAGCTGAGGGTTTTCAGCCCCGACCTCCTCTCCAGCACCTGCAGGATCTTATCATTGTCGCGCAGAGGTTGAAGAGGCTGCTAAAGTCAAAGGTCAGACGACTTCCACTGTGTCCTCTGCGGTGAGACCAAAGTCAGACACTGATGAGAGATGAACGTCGCAGCTGATTACACAACACGACAAAGTTTCAACAGCAAAGCTGCTTTCCAAGTCAAATGACATTTTCCCACCTTTTCCCAGCTGATAACGTTCTAATAAGTTGAGAACGATCTGCAGCGGGTTCAGCATGCATCTTCCTCCCTGTGCAAACAGCGGCCGCTCTGTGAAACATGTAATGGTTCAGTGTAAATGTTGTCGTATGTAATTGTGTGTGCTGTGTTCTCACCGAGCGTGTTTGCAATAAACCTTTTGTTCTGCTTTGTCTCATCTGCATCAACGGTCTCAACTTTTTTTCAAGCTCGCTTTCCGTAAAATTACGTAACATCAGTAAATGTTTATAACTGGGTAAGTGGAGGAAAACATTGTTTCAAGTCTCCGTGACCTGTGTGAAATCAACCTTTGGCCTGTGGACCCCAGCGGGGGCCACTGCACAAAGTATGAGGGACCACTGTCTACTGCTGCTATTGCATACTGTATATATGTATATATATATGTGTGTGTGTGTGTGTGTGTGTGTGTGTACATACATATACATATACATATATATATATATATATATATATATATATATATGTGTCCTATCCTATCAAGATAATCTGATGCTACCAACAATACGTCCTGTAACGACCTGCAGCTTTCTGTCGGCACCTCATCTCCTCAGGCATTCACAGGAGCTGCTGGGACATGCAGCTGATAACATCTCATCACCGTGCTGTCAGTGGAGACCGATTAAGACATGAGTGACCTTGCAAACTGTGTTTATTAATCATCGGATGTCAGCGGATGCAGTTATCATGAAACAGAAACTGATCCAGCTGATGACGTGCAAAATGAAGCAATCAATGTTTGAGAGTGTTTCACTGATTCAGCTGCTGGCACAAACAGACCAGTGGTAGATGGTGGACCTGAAGAAAATATCGATGAAAAGTTAAAAAGAACGTTCTCAAATGTTCAGGAATGAACGTCCAGTTCCTGGTTCCCATCCCGACACCCTGAAGCAGAAGTGTCTTTGATCAAGTGAATATTGAACTGAACTGAAAATGATGATAAAAACAACAAAGTCCCCAGAGAAATTCCATCCCTGTGTCAAAGGTCATGCTTGGGACGACCCTCTGTCTGTGAGGCCGTCACACGTTTAGTACCAACTCAGCTTGCGTAGAACCTCGATGGATGGTATTGGGTGTTGATAAGCAAACCCATTTTCTTGTGTTTCATTTTAGGTTCTGAAAATAATTGCAATTTAATTTCAATTCATTTAAACCTTTCAATGGAAAACTGAACAGAGAACCACAGCAAAGAAATCAAATATATAAAGTTGGACTAGTCATTGTCGTTTGAGTGCTGAGAACAACCTCTTGATCCTGTTTTTCTTGGGGGCACCAGACCTCATGTCCATGAGGTGCATTGTCAAGAATGTCTTGACAACATTAAAAAACGCTGTGTCGTCTGGTTGGATTGCTGCCTCCATGATCTGATCTGGAGGGTAAATTCTGACGATGTGCTTGACTGCAGCTTTGATGACTTTCTTCCAATGAACCTTCTTCTCTGACGTGGAAACAATTAAAGTGCCAATATCTTTTTGCATAAAGTCTAACAGGTTCTGGATTAGGGCCTTGGTGTCCTCCGGCTGCAGGAGCCTCCTGGTTTTCTTTGGTAAGCGTTTGATCAGCTTTGAGACCAGAGAGGACATGAACTCGTGTGTTATCTTCTCCTCCAGGGGTGTAGGTGTCCTGACCAACTCTTCGGAGGAAGTCATATCTTTACTGCTCTCTGGTCTGTTGGTGTTGTCTTCTTCAGGTAGGAGGGGTGTCGTGGTATCAAGGCTGTCGATGCAGATTGATGCAATTTGTAGAGAGTTGATCTCCAGAAAGACCAACACCTGCTGTAAATAGCTCTCCACTGCATCCTCCACCCTCACATAGCGGAACACGGGAGAAATGTTCATCAGCTTCAAATTGCTCCTGAAGTCCAAGATGACAGATTCAGAGAGACGTCGTCCCTTTGGAACATCAGGAATCCTGTAAGTCTTCCCAGTCATCACATGGTGGTAAACTCCTTCAGTCAGTTCTTTTGCAAGCCTCCTGATTTCTTGTCTGAGCGTACTGTCTTCACTTTCTCCAGCAGATTTCTCCGCCACGATCCCTCTTTGGCAGATGTCCTCCAGCTGATCTTTGATTGTATCATACCCAATCACACTGAGGTTGACCACATTCTTCATAGTCAACATGCTGGCACACATTTCCGTGGTTTCACACCTTTCCGCGGTTTCATACATCTGAGACTCAGCAACAGTTA
The DNA here is from genome assembly GCA_037832705.1 of Centriscus cristatus. Taxonomy (NCBI): domain Eukaryota; kingdom Metazoa; phylum Chordata; class Actinopteri; order Syngnathiformes; family Centriscidae; genus Centriscus; species Centriscus cristatus. The sequence continues at coordinate 7,662 of JBBMJM010033084.1, forward strand.
ATCTCACGTGAGAGGAGCTGCAGTCCAGGAGATTCACAAGAAAGTAAAGATCTCCAACCTTATATACGTCCTCTACTTTGTCCAACATCTTTTCAAATTGACTTCTGAAAAGAACATGGAAAAATGAGACTTTTCTGAATTCTGAGGGCGGTGGTAGCGTGTCCCTGTCATTGTGTTCTGCTCCGCCGCTGCTCCCAATTCTGTCAATGGGCATGTAAACATACGTCATGGGCCCATACACTTGACCCTGACTTGACTTGTGTGCACCTAAAAATGTTTTCAGGCACTTTAAGGTGTGACTCACCATGAGTCGAAGGGTTGAGATACAGCTCATGGTGCCAGGAACAAAGAGGACATGTTGCCCGCGACAAAGGGTACTTCTGGTGGCAATGGAGAGCAGAGATCCGGTCCTTGTCTTCACTTCTGCCTCCAGGAGTGCTGTCAACTTCTTAACATCCACAAATTTCGGCTCTGTGACGAGGACTTCAGCAAAAACTGAAGGTATGGTGTCCTCCAGGCTGATATCGAATGTCTTCAGGACGGCGTTCACTTCACCCTGGGAGGACTCCAACATGTTCCCCTGGAACCTGGGCACCACAAATCTCAAGAAGTCTGCAGTGAGTGTCCGAGTTAGATCGTGACACATGTGAGTCAATGTCAACACAGTGGAAGGGCTTGCCTCTCCAGCAACGATCCTGATCCGCTCTGGTCTTAAGATCTGCTTGAAGTACTGCTTGACAATTGGCTTAAGAGTGCCCATCTTTGGTTTGAATCGATTCAGTGCAGTTGAAGGTCCAGCAGACTGTGCCTGGTCCACAGTCTCTTCAGAGGAGGTCACATCTTCACCATACTCTGGTCTGTTGGTGTTGTCTTCTTCAGGTGGGAGGGGTGTTGTGGTATCAAGGCTGTCGATGCAGATAGATGCAGGCTGTGGAGGGTTCATCTCCAGAAAAAGCAACACCTGCTGTAAATATCTCTCTACTGCGTCCTCCACTCTCATATAGCCAGGTGCAGGAGAAAAGTTCATGACGGTTAAATTGCTCTCGGGGTCCAAGACAACAAAGTCAGAGAGAAGTCTACCATCTGGAACATCGGGGATCTTGTCAGTCTTCCCAGTCATCACATGGCGGTAAACTCCTTCAGTCAGTTTTTTTGCAAGCTTTCTGATTTCATGCCTGAGTGTGTTGTCTCTACTGTATCCAGTGGATTTATCCACCACGATCCCTCTTTGGCAGATGTCCTCCAGCTGATCCTTGATTGTATCATAACCAGTCACACTGAGGTTGACCACATTCTTCATGGTCAACATGCTGGCACACATTTCCACAGTTTCACACCTCTGAGACTCAGCAGCAGTTAGTCTCACATGAGAGGAGCTGCAGTCCAGAAGATTCACAAGAAAGTAAAGATCTGCAACCTTATATACGTCCTCTACTTTGTCCAACATCTTTTCAAATTGACTTCTAAAAAGAACATGGAAAAAAGAGACTTTTCTGATATTTGAGGGCGGTGGTAGTGTGTTCATGTCATTGTGTTCTGCTCCACCGCTGCTCCCAGCTCTGTTGATCCACGCGTATGTCTTGGGCACATACCCCTGCACCTGACTGGACTTGTGTGCACCTAAAAACGTTTTCAGACCCTTTAAGGTGTAACTCACCATGAGTCGAAGGGTTGAGATGCAGCTCATGGTGCCAGGAACAAAGAGGACATGTTGACCGCGACAAAGGGTACTTCTGGTGGCCATGGAGAGCAGAGAGCTGGCCCTTGTCTTCACTTCTGCCTCCAGCAGTGCTGTCAGCTTCTTCACATCTTCACACTGTGGCTCAGGGACAAGAAGGACTTCAGCAAAAATCAGAGACATGGTGTCCTCCAGGCTGATGTCGAATGTCTTCAGGACGGTGTTCACGACAACCTGAGAGGATTCCAGCAGGTTCCCCTGAAACCTGGGCACCACAAATCTCAGGAAGTCTGCAGTGAGTGTCCGTGTTAGATCTTGACACATGTGAGCCAGTCTGGCCACAGTGGAGGAGGTTGTCTTTCCAGCAGCGATCCTGATCGTTTCTGGTCTTAAGTACTGCTTGACAATGGGTTGAAGAGTGGCCACATTTGGTTTGAAAACATTCATAGTGGCATTCTCTTCAGGGGAGGTCACATCTTCACTGGATTCTGGTCTGTTGGTGTTGTCTTCTTCAGGTGGGAGGGGTGCTGTGGTGTCAAGGCTGTCGATGCAGATTGATGCAGGTTGTGGAGGGTTTATCTCCAGAAAGATTGACACCTGCTGGAAATATCTCTCCACTGCATCCTCCACCCTCATATAGCGGGCCGCAGGAGAAAGGTTTGTGAAGGTCAAATTCCTCTCCAGGTCTAGGATGGAGTCAGAGAGACGTCTACCCTCTGGAACAGCAGGGATCTTGTATGACTTCCGAGTCATCACATGGTTGTAAACTCCTTCAGTCAGCTCTTTTGCCAACCTCGTGATTTCACATCTAAGTGTGTTTTTTCTATCGAGCCCAGCAGATTCCTCCACCACTGTCCATCTTTGATAGATGTTCTCCAGCTGATCCTTGATGGTGTTAAATCCAAGTACACTTAAGTTGTTCCTGACCACAGTGTGCCTGCTCAATCTGTTGGTTCTGTCCGTTGATTGTTGTGTGTTCAGGTGTTCTGCTCCACCGCTGTCCACAATTGTGTTGATGTCCGCTTTGCTGAGCAGATTCTCTGACACGTGGCATGAGTCCTGGCCTCCTAAAAACCTCTTCAGAGATTTTAAAGTCTGACTCATGATGGGATCCAAGGTCGAGCTGTAGCTTGCGTTGCCAGGAACAAAGAGGACAAGCTCTTCTTGACAAAGAGAACTTTTGTTGGCAATAGACAGCAAAGAGCTGACCCTCGTCTTCACTTTGGTCTCCAGCAGTGCTGCCAGCTTCTTCACATCCTCACACTGCTGCTGTGGAACCAGAAGGACGTCAGCAAAAAGCACTGCCATGTTGTCTTCCAGGCTGATATCCAGTGTCTCCAGGTAGGTCTTAACTTCAGTCTGGCTCCCTTGACACATGGGCACTGCAAATCTCAGGAAGTCTGCAGTGATGGTCTGAGCTAGTTCGTGACACATGTGAGCCAGTGTGGCCACGGTGGAGGAGTTTGTCTCTCCAGCAGCTATTTCCCTCCACTCAGGTCCAGAGATCTGCTCAAGATACTGCTTGACGACTGTCCGGAGAGTGTTAATCTTTGGTTTGAATACATTTAGTGGGGCTGAAGGTCCAGCAGACTGGGACATGTCCATAGCCTCGTCAGAGGAGGTCACATCTTTATGGGACTCTGTCGAAATGTCATTCTTATCTAGTTGATGGTCGATGTTCTCCAACTGTTCGTTGATTGTCTCAACCCCAAGTACACTGAGGTGGTTCCTGACCACAGTGTGCATTGTCAACATGTTGGTACATGTTTCCATGATTTCACAGCTTGGAGGCTCCACCAGAGTTGATCTCACATGAGAGGAGCTGCAGTCCAGAAGTTTCACCAGGAAGTGAAGATCTCCAAAGTCAAATAGGTCCTGTACTCTGTCCAACAACTTTTCAAACTGACTTTTGAACAGACTGAGGAAGAACTGGCCTTTGCTGGTTTTGGAGGTCGGTTGAGGTTTGTATACGTCATTATATTCTGCTCCGCTGTCGATGGACACGTCACTGGGTTTCATGAGTAGATTATCGGACCACTGACTGGAGCTCTGTTCACCGAAATACGTTTTCAGACACTTTAAGGTGTGACTCACCATGAGTCGAAGGGTTGAGATGCAGCTCATGGTGCCAGGTACAAAGAGGACATGTTGACCGCGACAAAGGGTGCTTCTGGTGGCCATGGAGAGCAAAGAGCCGGCCCTCGTCCTCACTTCTGTTTCCAGCAGTGCTGTCAGCTTCTTCACATCTTCACACTGCAGCTCTAGGACAAGAAGGACATCAGCAAAAACCAGAGGCATGGTGTCCTCCAGGCTGATATCGAATGTCTTCAGGACAGCGTTAACTTCAGCCTGGGAAGACTCCATCAGGTTCCCCCGGAACATGGGCACCACAAACCTCAGGAAGTCTGCAGTGAGTGTCCGAGTTAGATCATGAAACATGTGAACCAATGTGGCCACAGTGGAGGAGTTTGTCTCTCCTGCAGCTATTTCTGTCCTTTCTGGTGCTGAGATTTGCTCAAAGTACTGCTCGACAATCGTCAGAAGAGCACTAATCTTTGGTTTGAACAGATTCAGAGCAGCTGAAGCTCCAGCAGACTGGGGCAGGTTGATGGTTTCCTTTGGTGCTGCCATTGTTTACCTTCATTTAAGTCTCTGTAAATTAAATCCTTGTGTATCTGAAATGACATGAAATATGACTGAAAATCAAATCAGATTTATTTAAAAGTCTGTGTTTGACAGACATCAAAGGACGATGGAAGTTCATGCTATCAAAGGACAAAACATAAAGGTCGATGTGGTGTCCATGGCAAGGCTAACAATTCACAAAGTATGTATTTAAGGGGGCATTTGCTCAGGAGACTCAAAAAATGCCCAAAAAATGTTTCCGGTTCACATCCCACTCCATCCAAGCTGGGGCAAGACACTTAACTAACCCACATTGTGACACTGTGTGAATGTGAATGTGAATGATAGTGTGTGGTATAGTGAAATAACAGCGTTGCTCCTGTCAGTCGGCCATACGGCAACTGTGGTTTACCACCGTCTGAACTGTATAAAACCGATGCATTTATCATATCATTTATCAAGAAGCAAATCAAATTATGAAATAGTCAATTTTATTTCTGCAACAGCATCTGAGGTGTTGATATGATCCATTTTCAAGGGTCCTACTGATTCTGTATCTATCTCAGATCAATCCCTTTTTTGTTTAACACAGGCAGCACAGTCTGGTGGGGTTACCATGGATCACCCAGATCAGTTCTTGATTATTTATGGCTAAATTCTTCATTATGATAAAGTTTTCAGTTGTCATTACAGCTTCTTGGTCAACATTAAACATCTCTAATATAATGACAATAAATATGTCATTTGCACTTTTAGGTTTTAGCGGAAAAAGCAACATTTCTTCCTTTGAACAGGTTGCCATGGCAACTACATGCATTTACCTGCTGCGGCTTTAAATACATGGTTAGTGAGTTCGTCAGTTTTATTTGCATGGCCCAGCAGCACTATCACAATTGAAGGATTTATTTCCTATTTTTCAGGAATAAAGATTTCATTCCTACCAAGCAAATACCCCCCCACCCCAAAAAAAAACAAAAAAACACAGAAACTGTTAATAATTTAGTGTTCTCAAATACAATGTTATATCTTGTCAAAAATTATCTATGAGAATTCAAATAATTTTTAAAAAGCAGAAAAACACCAGCTGCAAGTAGAATGCACCGTAAGATAATCACCAGATTTTTTATTTTACACTTTGAGACAGCTCTGTTGGATAGTGTGTGTAAGGTATCTACATATACAGTACATCATTCACGCAGTATTTGGTCACTGCTACACCATCTCCTCAATGTATCTGTCAAAGTTCAAATCATTTTTATAGTCTAGTGTGGCTGTACTTTTCCACAACCTGAAGCTCTGTGACCACCCCAACCTTTATAACTGCAAAGTCACGTGACATTCCCATCGCTTGTGTTTGGTCACTAGATAATCTTGACAAGACTGGAATCTCTATCTCGAAAGCCTTCCCCAGCTGCTCTGTTATTTTTACCCAAAATGGTTTTATCAAACTACTGTACATTCCCATAGCACATGTAGGAAAGTCCCTTACACATGTCTAAGAGAGATTATCAGGTAATAAACCCATCCTATGGAGCCTGGAGGGGGTAAAGCAGACTTTATGTATTGGCTTATATTGGGTACACTTCCCTCAGCCTACATGATGCTACAAACCACTGAGCGGTGCTGGTCCAACAGCCTGTCCGAACCGGGCCTCCGTCTGAATGTCCCTGTGCACATGTGGGTGCAGCCCAGCGCCTCCACGGAGCTGCTCTTCTGAAGGCGATGGACCAGGATGCGGTATGCTCCGGTGAAGGGGCTTCTTAAATCGAGGACATCGTCGAGGAGTTGAGCCTTGGTGATGCCGAGATTCTCCAGTGTTGCTTTGACCCTCAGCTCCTCAGAGCTGAGGACGTAGGATGGCTCTGTGAGGTGGGAGGGTGTAGGACAACAGGGGGAGTAGGCCTGCGGGAACTCCATGCCTCTCATCCATTCACTAGCCATGATCTGTGGTACAGTGAGGCGGTCCACTGGCACCGGTCTCAGGAGGCCTCTAATGATCTCCTGGCACGATTCAGGAACATGGGCGGGGACGCTGTAGGAGCCCTGGAGGATGCAGCACCTGAGCCTTCCTGTGTTGGCAGCTTCAAACGGCATGCTGGCCGTCACCATGAAGTAAAGAAGGATCCCCAGAGCCCACATGTCTACATACTGACCCACGTAGCATTTGTCTCTGAAGAGCTCGGGGGCGGCGTAGGGTGGAGAGCCACAGAAGGTGTGAAGGAGATCAGTAGGTCGGCAAGAAGTGCTGAAACCAAAGTCGCCGACTTTAATGCAGAACGTGCTGGTGTAAAAGATGTTCTCCGCCTTCATGTCTCTGTGGACTATATTATTATCATGCTGGGAAAAGAGAGAACAGATCAAAGACTGAGGTTGTTTTATCCAGGAATCAGACCCGTCCCACAGTACGACTGCAGTGTGTTAAAGGTAACAGGTGAGGGAAGAAGAGGCTGCAACTGCCCATCCCCGTCAGTTAGCGAGCTAGCTAACGTTCTGTTATCACGTTTGTTGTTGGTAGCTGTCAGGTAGCTGACAGGTTACCTGTCTGTCAGTCTGGTCCTCTCCATGCGCAGTAGAAACTGTTCAAACTGTTTTTGTTCCACTGAGCTCTTTGTTCATTTCAGTGGCTCCATTTCAGCTAGTTGCTACGGTGTATTTGGACATGACAGACACAAGAATATCGTGATGAAACTGGAACGCAAACAGCTTGAAAATTTCGTCACCGTGAATTCCGACCTCAGACATACAATTGGAGTCATGATAAACCTTTCATATCGTCATATTGTTTTTATATTTTACGATGATTCATATTATTGTCATACATGGGGTCATCACATCTCTGGCATCTGTTAGTAAAAATACCCTTCTCATGTAATTATACTTCAGTTGTATCCTGTGTTTATTGCACATTTACTTTGATTTCTGTTACAGCTGTTAACGCTTGTTTTTCTTCTATACTATGCTGATGTTTCTTGTATTTTGCTGACTGGGGTGCTGTAACTGTAAATTCCTTTCCTAACCTATTTGTCCTGGTACCAGTCCTCTTACCATGTGTTTGACTGCTGACAGAACCTGAGAGAACACCAGTCTGCTCTCCAGGTCCGACAGTCGCCCCCTGGTGGTGATACGTGAGAAGAGCTCTCCTCCGCTGGCGTACTCCATCACCAGGTAGAGTCTCTTGAACGTCTCCAGCACCTCGTATAGACGTACAATGTTGGGATGGGCCAGTTTTTCCATGCAGGAGATCTCAGAGGCAAAGAGGGTCTGAGCCTGCGCGTCCACTCGGACCTTATCCAGGATTTTTACGGCCACTCGCTCTGGCAGGTGGAGACAGACGGGACGGCGGGGTGGTGAGACACAAGAATCCCCTTTTCCCCCATAGTTTCACAGTTGTTTGGACTGGGGATTCATTTCAAACTTAAATACAGTTTAACTCAACAATGATCAAGAGTAAAAACAGACAAATACATGAAAGAATAAGTCAGATAAATAAATAAATACCATATTTAAGTTCATCAGCCACCTTTTTATTTTTATTTTTTGTGTTGTTGAGTGTTTTTCTGTGTTGTTACACTAAATTATATCAGAAAAACTTTTTTTTATTTTTTTTTAACAAATCATTTTTCCCCTTTTCTGAAGCCTGACTGAAGCCCTACTGGACCAGGAGTAGGAGTAGGAGTAGGAGTTTTACCTCAGTTTCACCGTGGTCAAGTAATAATTACCTGAATGCTCCATGTCAGCAAAGATGACCTGACGTTCTACTACTTTCTGTCTCTGCTCAGCACCTG
>JBBMJM010033193.1:0-18431 GCA_037832705.1 Centriscus cristatus
GTCTGTTTCCTGTGTGTTTCCTGTGTTTCCTGTCTGTTTCCTGTGTGTTTCCTGTCTGTTTCCTGTGTGTTTCCTGTCTGTTTCCTGTCTGTTTCCTGTCTGTTTCCTGTCTGTTTCCTCTCTGTTTCCTCTCTGTTTCCTCTGTGTTTCCTCTCTGTTTCCTCTCTGTTTCCTGTGTTTCCTGTGTGTTTCCTGTGTGTTTCCTGTGTGTTTCCTGTCTGTTTCCTGTGTGTTTCCTGTCTGTTTCCTGTCTGTTTCCTCTCTGCTTCCTGTGTGTTTCACCGTCCTCCCCGTGTGTTCACAGGCCAGCAGACGGTCACACTGGACAACCAGTTTAAGGTGATGCGTGCGGTCTTCCATCCCAGTCACCCGGAGCTGTTCCTGTGCGGAGGTCACAGTTCAGCGGTCAACGCCTGGGACTCCCGCAGCTGCAAGGTCAAAATTATTAACCTCCTCCCGGTCGCTCTTCCATTTTTATCGACTCGGGGTCGCTGAGCGCTGCGTGACCTTTATAAATCGAAGGTGGGTGGGCTCTGACCGCGTTCCCTTCAACTTCCTCTTCCCATTGGAACGAGGAGCTCCGCATGCGTCCGTGCGCTGTGACCCGTGACTGCGTTGGTGCACACTGAGCCGCAGCGTCACAGGTTATCTCACTAATTGTTCCAAGCTAACGTAATTTCACCTGGGGGTTTTATACTATAATCCTAATTATATTAATAATGATAGGAATGATCCTTCTCTAGCAGCCTCATGTCCACGTGGAAGAGTCCCACAGAGGTGTTTCCCTACGGGGGTGTGGGTCCAGACGAGCGGACCCCGGTGGGTGTGTCGGTGATTCTCTGTGTGTTGCCAGGTGGTGAAGGTGTACAAAGCAGGGATCCAGCAGACCCTGGACATCCTGTTCCTGAGAGGCGGCGTGGACTTCATCACGAGCTCCGACTGCGTAAGCCGAGACTCTGCAGATCGCACGCTCATCGCCTGGGACTTCAACACCACCGCCAAGGTCTCCAACCAGATCTACCATGTAAGGACCTCCGCAAACAGCGCGCGGTGTGGAGACCCTCAGATAAAAGGGCTGAGAGCTTATTTAATATCAACTGAGTCTTCATTTCCTATTTAAGGTCCGTTACTGAGAAGGGGCGAACCCCCCGAGGGGAAGAAGTCGCTAATGAGGCGTGTGGGAAGGGAACATTGTGACAGTTTCAGCTGCAGCTCCTCCGACTAAACGTTCCCTCTGGGGCGATCGTGCATTGGAACCTTTGTGACTTGTTGTTTGTCATCAGACGAGGTCGACGTCTGATAGAACGACACCAACTGATCAGTGACGTCACGCCGTCGACTTGACATGCAGCTCGCGTTTCACGTTTGTGTCCACAAGAAAAGGTCAGATGCTGGATCCGTGTCCCCTCTGAGTGTCGCCCTCCGTTCTCCGCCCACCAGGAGCGATACACGTGTCCCAGCCTGGCTCTCCACCCGCTGGAGGACTCCTTTGTCGCCCAGACCAATGGGAACTACATGGCAGTGTTCTCCTCCCAGCGGCCCTACAGGATGAACAAGAGGCGGCAGTACCAAGGACACAAGGTCAGGGGTGTGACGGTGACACACACACGCACGCACACACACACACACCCCTAGATTGGATTACAGTAAGTATTTCCACAAAGAATACCCAGTGAAATATGTATAAATGCTACTAAGAAACATTCTCCTGTGGATACAACAACCCAACACAAAGAGAAATGAACTTTAACTTTAACTTTAAAACTTTCCTAAGTGATGAATCGACACTGTTGAATACATGTTAATTTGTTATATTAGACTGAAATCGTTTCATGTCAGCAGCCTAATGAATGAATGAATGTGTGTGTACGTACACAATAACTCTGAGAACACCTGATACCTGCTTTGATCGCGGAATCTGGGGCCTCGCTCAGAGCTGAACCTCAGGTGAAGACCTGCTGCACCTTCTACCTTCTCTGACTCGGACACCAGCGTTACCGTGTCTTCTGTTGAGATGCAGCTTTCCACCACACGGTTCCAGCTCGACTCCGTTCCCCCCCTGACGATAGAACCCGGTACTGTGTGTCTAGTTCCACCTCTGTCGAGGTTCCAGGTGAGCTGAGCTGGTAGAAGACCAGCGGTAGTTTCACGCTGTGATGTCATCATACACATCAAAGAGGAACTGAATTGTCATGGTAACGACCTGAACGGGGCCGAGCCGGAGCCGTGCTGTGGAAAAGACCCATCAGGGAAACGGAGACTGAGTTAGCTGTACGTCCCCCAGGTGGAGGGGTACGCCGTGCAGTGTGACTTCTCGGGGGACGGGACCATCTTGGCGTGTGGCAGCTCGACGGGCTCGGCCCACTTCTACGACTACCATAACGTCCGTATGCTGCGCTCGCTGCAGGCCCACAGTCAGCCCTGCCTGTGTGTGGCTCAGCACCCCGTCCTGCCCGCCGCCGCCGCCACCGCTGACTGGGGGGGGGACATCAAGGTGTGGAGCTGAGGACGGCGAGGGGCAGGTTCAAACGGGGGACGTCCTTCCCTTCCTCACCACTTCCTCTCCTCTAATCTGTTGGCGAATGGCGACGACCCCTTGGCTGGGGAGAGTGGGGGGGTCAGCGAAGAGCTGAGGGAACGACAACAACAGTCGCTGTTCACGTTTGGACGTCGTTTTCCCTCCTGTAATCTTGGTGAGCGAGACGTCGCTCCGGTTGGTTCCGGTGCAACGGGATCAGTGCAGAGCTACGCACACACGCACACACACACACACACTCACACACACACTCACACACACACACACTCACACTCACTCTCACACACGGTCTTTCCTCGCCGGCGCTCCACTGAACAGTTCATCCTCGTCGTTTTCTTCGGTCTGGACAGAGAAAGAATCTCTTTGCACATCAGGTCTGATTGGACGTTTCCTTTCCCCCTGAAGAACCTCACAGAGATTCAGCCGTAGAAGTAAAATGATTCGCCGGCGTCTGTCCGAGGCTCCGAGACTCCTTTGGTCCCGCCAGCCGACGACAGAACAGCTGCTGCCGTTGTTTAAAGGACGAGTTGTGTTTGCTCAGTTGTCAGAATAAACTGCAGTTTGTCCCCGGACTGAAACATCGTGGATCAAAGCAGAGTCCCTCCCTGAATCGAACTCTTCTCCAGCCTCCGCGTCACATGTGAGAGGATTTCACCGGCGTGTTTGTCACTGCCGCAAAACCTAAGTGGACATCAGAGCATTTGTGACCAAAGAACAGAAGTCCAGACAGCTGGTTTTTGTCTTTGGTGTCAGACGGAGAAAACACTTTCAGCCTCAGAATTCAATCTGTGTCTTTAGGGTCAGAAGCACCAGACATGAACTCGTTCTCATGATGTATCGTCACCTCTGGACGAAGCCGAAATAAAGTCACTGCTCCTCTTTAATTTCCCAACACTCATCTTTATTAAGTAAATAAACATACAGCAAAAGTATAGGACCATGCATCAGACAGACGTGGGCGTTAAGACGGTCGCCGGTGGTTACTATGGTCAGGAGCCGGAGGTGGGACGGGACGGGACGGGACGGGACGGGAGGGGACGGGATGGGACGGGACGGGACAGGACGGGACTTCTGACGCTTCATTCAGGGTGAAAACATTCAATAAATACAACATGAACTGGAAAAATAGACGTGTAGTCATAACTGTTGCATGTATATCACTTAGTTTATACATCATGTTTTGGAGGGAAGTACCACCGATCCCCCTCGGGCCCTCCGAACAGCGGTTCGATACCTACAGTACTCGTCCTACAAGATCAGCAGATGATTGGAGATCAGTTTCACCCTGAATGCAACAAGGTTAAAAAGAAGAGAAACAGTTTTTGAACTTTTAAAAACAGCCATAAGCCAGTTCGCAGATCTGCAAGAATGTGAGAGGTAGAAATATTTTTAAAAAAGGAAAAGAAACCCTCTCCATGACCATTTAGTGGAGTTCCCGTTTTCCTCGACCAGTGGAAGGAGCGACGGCGGCGGAGCGAAATGACTGAAGCTGGGTGAAGTGCAGCTCAGCCTCACTGGACTGGACCCTCGGTCTGATCCCACAACAGGACAGAACCAACACACAGTTATCACAGTATTTCTTGTATAAAAGCCAAAAACATGCACCGGCTGCATCTTTGCTACCTCGCTGCTGTTATGTTCTTCTGACCTTTTGATGCGTTCTCTGCAGAAATGCCTCGAGAATTAATGTCTGCTGAAAAGGAAGAAGCACAACTCTTGTTTTGGTTTGTAACTTTTCCAGGTGTGCGCACACGTCGCTGGTTTCATTTCAGCCTCAAACCTCGTCAAATGATGTCACTTCTCCTCTTCTTCCTCATTGCTTGTCTTTGAAGTAAAGGCTGAAATGCTCAGATGTGATGTGTAGATATCAGCAGTTATACTATTTATGCTCGACACTGAGAGCGGGATTCATCTCTGACCTCAACTAAAACAAATTTCAATAAAATTATCTGCCAAAAAAAAAGACCGTGGTTCTGTTAGTCAGTGAAACAGGAAGAAGATGTAGCGGTTGTGTAGAACCAGTGATTCTGCTGATATACAATATGTACACAGTTATTAGATGCTGTAAAGGAACATTCGGGTCCACCAAACTGAATTAAGGCAATTTTATAAGTGTCCCAGTAACTACTGAGCTCATTTTAATATATATTAAAAAAAACAACTGGCTGAGTAATCTTTAATTTACATCTGAGTCTTTGTACTATGTTAAGTATTATTTGTGTTCCAGTGTCCCAGTAAACTCAAACAGGGTAATTATGAATAATGAAATCCAAAACCAGGAAGAACCTCAATAAATTGTCTCCTTTGAGCATTATATGGCAACTGATTAGAAACATATTTGACAATATTTCTTTCACAGCCACTTTGCAAAATTCATCATCCCCCTATTAGCAACTGGCACCAACAGAAGTATGTAGAAACCCTGTGGTGATGCAGCGTTGTCCATCGGATTTATACGCATTATACAACAAAATAGGTCTTTTTTCCAGGTTCAGCAGATTAGGGACACTGCTCCCTCTTGCCCGTGTTAGGTCATGTTATTGTCCATGCTCAAGTCTGTTTGTCTATTTACCGACGTTAGAACAGGGGTAATTGGTCATTTGCTGGTTTTGCTAACAGTACTTAACACCAAAGAGCAGATAACACAGTATATTTATGGTCTTTTTTTTTAGTTTAGGGAAGATTTATTCCAGTGGCTGCACTTACCGTCGTCATTGGAATGGAAACGTACTGGATAGCCTCAGCCCGACCTCGGGTAGCTCCACCGTGTTGTAACGTTACAATAGAAATCATGTTGCAGAATGCATGAACATGCCTTGGCTAAGATACATAAAACAACAACATCTGAATACCCTTGTCCCACCAAGCATGTGTCTGCTGCAGGGATCAGCTGACACATGCGGCTTAGGGATCATCACCATGCATAAAAGAACAAGTTGCCCCTTCCGTGCTCAGTTTAGCAATGTCCCGTACAGCTGCGCCTTGGTCAAACTGTCCTTCCTCGTCAGCCCCGTGCTGCCAAACCTTTGGTATCTTGGAGAGGTCTTCTTTGGGAGTGCGGGGCCGACGCTGAGGGCGGAGCTGGAGCTTGGGCGGGGCCGGACACTGGGCCTGGGGCTGGGGTAGTGTTGAAGACTAGAGGCTTCGAGGGAGCTTTGGTGTAAGGACTCAGCTGAGCTGCCCGCACTCAGATTCACATAGTCCTTGCTGCTCACGGCTGTGGCCCCTCCACTGCCCTCCTTGTCTTTGGGACTCCCTGAGAGGACCAGGCTGCACTCTGAGTCCTGACTGTCATCCTTGGCTCTGTAGAGCACAGAGGTTTTTTTCTGTTTGCGCGGCTCCACCGGCGGTTTGTTGGAACCGCGGTTGGATGAAGGGGCGCTCGCAGCGAAACAGTGGTCCAGCACATGACTGTGGAAGACGTCGTCACCCTCCTGGAAGCTGCTGTAGAGAGACCCCTTCACCTTACCAGAGGGACCCATGGCAAAGTGGCACTCTGAGAAACTGTAAGGAGACACTCTGCCTGCGGCGTTACGATAGGAAGATGAGAATGTGTTGATGTCCTCAACGCTCAGCTGCCTCCAACGGCTGCTCAGGTCGTCCTCCGGCACCGGGATGTCAGCTCTGCTGTCCAGAGCGTCACCACGTGCCTGGCCCAGCCCAGATGTGGAGCCCATTCCACGAGAGGAGGCCAGCAGAGGGGTGCTGCAGTGGTAGGGTTCGCTGAAGCACGAAGCGGTCCGTGTATACCCCGGTGAGGAACCCTTTTGGGGGCTCCTGGTGGTCACCATGTGCTGAATGCTGTGGGACTTGGGGAAGCTCGGGCTGTCTTTATCATAGGAAGACATGCTTTTGCGCTCATATTCCCCACTGCCACCCTCTCGCCAGTCCATATACAGACCCTGGTGGGAGGTGGATAAGGTGCTGCTCGCAGTGCGCCCACATCCGCTGCTGACAGCACCCTTGTCATCTGATGCGAGGCTGAAACTTGAGTAGGAACTGGAGGCAGGAAGGCTGCCATTGCCAAAGTCCTCATCCTGATGGAAGGAGGTCGGGGGCTCCCGGAAACTTCCAGAGCGGTAGGCCTCCTCATCTGGGTTACTGTCGGTGGAATTGTGGGCGTGAAGCTGGAGCAGCCCGGTGCCGTGAAGGTCAATGCTCTGCCTGCGCTCTGTGTCTTGCCAGCGTTCGGGGCAGTAGAGGGCTGTATCGCTGCAGTACAGGTCAGAGGTCTTGTACGCAATGCGGCGGTTGAGGTGGTCGGTGCTTCCTGTTCCCGTAAGAAAGTCTCCATCCTGCGGCTGCGGGCTGGGTGAGCGAGTTACAGGGCAACTGCTGCCTGCTTCAGGCTTCTCCAAGACCTTGGCAATGATGGCTGTGGGCACAGCATCGGAGTAGTTGGAGTGACACATCGCTATGGTGCTGTCGTTAGCCTGATTATGTTTCTCCATGTGTGAACTGATGCGTTCTTGGAAGTCCAACGGCAGCTGAAAAAGCAAAGAGACAAGAGAAGCTTGATGAATATTGAAAACAAATTCCAAACAGATACTGAGACAGCTGCTGTGTGACTCCTTCAGATTTCGTCGTCTGTTCCCGACCAACTCCCCAACAGTCTTTATTATTCATACGTTCGTCTTCAGTCATTCTCTTAATCTTCCTTTTTTCCTGCACTGAACAGGTTTTTCGTCTTACGTTTCTTTCAGGACTTTAATCTCCAGTTCTGTTGAAGAAAGTAATTTGTTCTCTCTAGGAACACAGTCCAGACCGGTTCCTGTATCCCAGGGGGCCGGCACTGCTTTGGCCCTTTAATGAACTTGTCAGAAACCTGCTGAACACAACATCCATTCATTTATATCGTCCTCAACACAACCTTGTTTTCCCTTTTCAGCTAATATTTCAGTTTACTTGTTGGTTCTCACACAAAAATGGACAAATATTCCAAGTATTGTTTGCCCTCCTTTTTGTCTCCTCACATATAATCCGTGTGATTGCTGCTCGGAGATAACGCTTCCTGTCAATTGCCGGCTGTTTGTTTGAGCCCATTAAAGTTGATCAGGGTCAGCAGGAGCTGTTCTTGCCACACTGAGATCTGTCTCTTCTTAATTTTCCTTTCCTTTCATCTTCCTTCGCTCTTGCTCCACTGCCTTCTCAACCAAAAAAAAAAAACCCTCATTCCCTCTGACTGTCTCGCTTTCTTCTGTCTACCATCAAACACATATCAGTTCCGCAGGGAATGTCTTAGATTCAAATTAAACCACTGCTCCGGGTCTCCAGCTGGGAATAGAAAAAAAAAAGATAAAATACTGACTTGGCTTTGTTAGGAAATAGAAGCTCGCCTCGGCATAAAATAACCCGCTCCTCCTAAGTGGAGGCTATTTTTAGCAGCCACTACCTCTCCCAGAAGGAATACAGATGGAAAGTAGGTGAGGCTGGTGGTGGTGTAGGAGGGGGGGGGGCGCAAGATAATATACGATGTGTGCTTCAAGTAAGCTAGCTCAGCGTCAGCGGTTATCGGAGGCAAATCTTAATTAACAGTCACTGCAGTTTTGGTCCATGTGACTGTGTTTCGGTCCATGTGACTTCAACAAGTCCTGCTCCGCTGAAACAAATGGTTTAGTGGCTTATGACGGATCTGACGCTCGTTATTTCAGGCCCTCTGGCAGTCAACTGCATTTGTTTGTTAGTTGTTCTACATATTTGCCAATAAATCAGCTCCAGGGCCACATTTTAATGAAAAAGCCTTTACACTTGCATGTTTTATAGCTTCATTTCTCAGCGACAAGTCATGCAAAGAAGATGGAACACGTTTTACTGAATTCAACTAGAATACAAGCCTTGCTTAAACACACCACAGGAACCTATCTTTATATATGTTTTCATTATTTACTGCATCCGTACTTGTGTTGATTACAGCCCATTCCACGTGTTGTGTTTGCTAGCGTGCTAACCTGCCGTCACACCAGGATGACACGGCAGCTTCTTGATCCACTTCAAATGGGATCTTTAGTGCAGCTAAACAATACCAACAGGAAAAACACTCTAAACTGTGTTTTTACTGTGTTTCTAGACTATGCGGCTAAAATCTGGGCTAAGCGCTAAGCTAACAGGAACATGTCACGTTGACTGAGCAGCGACAGCTTGACTGTTCACAGACAGTCGTCAAAGGTTTGCACACATTTATATGCAAATGTCGGTTTGTAATGACTGGAAATATTATTCTGGCCCCTTTTGTTTGGCTTGTTGACGACGGTTGATGCATTTGCACGTAGCCCTCGTCTCAGGCGTCCACAGGTTGTCATCCAGTCCTCATGGGCGTTAGTGAGGAAGCAGCCAGATGGCATTTCAGAAAGCCTGACCTTCATCAGTCTGACTGAAGAGGCCAACAGCACCATCGGTTATTTTATATATATATAAAACCACTCACCGAGGTTCTCAGTGGCACAGTGGACTGAAAGTCGAACTAGTCATTAGTTAGTGTACATTACTTTTTTATTGACTGTGATGGACGCTTCGCCTATCAAAGGTCGTCAGACGTTTTATTATTCTTATTATTGAATTATTTTCACAAACAAAACAAAAATGACATGAATTAAAAAAGCAAAATTATGATCCAAAAGTGAATGTAATGAGAATAATTCTCTCCTGAGAGAAATCTTTGTAGTAATGAAGAACAATGCGCCGTTGTCTTCACCTCCGACCCCTGTCTTGGTCCACTCCAGCTGCGTGAACTCACCTCAGACATCTTGTGGGCTCTGTAGTGAGACTTGGAGCAGTGCAGCAGCTGGGCAGCCAGGTTGCAGTCCTTCCTGTACAGGTCCTGGACGAGCACAGAGATGATCCATCAGTGAACCGCTGCTTTGAATTGGTGTTCACTTGAACAGCCTCAGTGCTCCTGCTACCTCCTGCCTGTTGGGACTTCACGAGCCCCACGGGGAGCTCTGAAACACTTCACATTACAGTTATCTGATCGCAGATTAATTACGGTTGGACGTGTGTGTGTGTGTGTGTGTGTGTGTGTGTGTGTGTAGGTTGGATGTGAGATGTAGTTCTATAACGTTACATGAATCACACAATAGTAAAATGTACAAATGTCCTATGTAGGATGTTTTCCTTTTAAATTCGTGACATGTCATGAACGTACGTGACACCTGAGACAAGGATATGTGACTTTGGAGACGTGGGACAGGAGGTTCTGGTTGTGCTGAAGTCGTTTATGTCCCGGTTGAGGAAGCTTTCCATTAGATTTGTATTCCATGTCATCGCAGGGTGAATGGTCTGCTGGACTGACCGATGCTCACGTGTGTTTGTGTGGCTGGTTTTCTATTTTTCACCATCTTTCTTCCTTTATCTCCGCCCTCCCCCTCTGTGATAACCATCCACTTATAAAGGTCACTCGCAGCCCCCCCCCCTTCCTCCACAAACGCCACGGCCCTGACACCTCTTCCTGTAGAATCAAAGCTTCCTCTTTGACAGACGCCCCCCCCCCCCCCGTTAACTGTGACTTCTTTCTGAACCGTTCCATTTCTTTCCTCCCTGTTGCCAGGGGACACTGGGGCTCCATGTGGTGTCAGTGGACAGTTCAAATGGATCTGTGACACCTCGGTGACGACTCAGTCAGCATGATTGTGTGTGTGTGTGTGGGGGGGTCCGAGCCGGCGATGAGACGGGGCGTCTCACCCGTCACAAAGAGTGTAGAAGCAGCGTGTCTGTACAAATCAAACGAATTCCATCCGAAGTCCTATTTGTTTTTTCATCAGCTCCTGTCATCCCAGTAAATCCAGCGCTCGCTCTGGTGGCGCCGTGCGATGGATTCCTACCGCTCCAAATGAACCCTGACTCCGATCAGCCTGGCTCAGACTGGGGGGGGTTGTCAACGACACCCAGAGGCACCTTTAGTGCTGCATTGAATTCTGATTCTGATTCATTGATTCTATTTCATATTGCATTCACTTGACAAATGGAAAAAAATCAGTTTTTCATTCAATTTGTTTCCTTTTTTGAAGAATTGAATGTGAGTGTGAATGGTTGTCATGTCTCCACGTCGGCCCTGTGATCGCCACGACCCGTAAACCGGAGCAACGAAGCCAGGCTGCCTCATCCGTCCCACAGGTCACGTGACGCACAAGTGTCAGAAGGTTCAGCCGGAGTCACGGCGTGCGTGAACTCACGTTGTCCTCCCGCAGTTTGCTGATGGTGAGCTTCGCCTCCAGGAGGTGGTTGTTGAGGACCAGGATTTCCCGGCTGAGGGCCCGTTTCTCCTCCTCGTGGTGCTGCGACTGTCGTGGGGGAGAAAGGAGAGAGGGAGAAAATGAAAGGGTGAGTGACGGGACGAGATGTGGGAGGAAAACGGGTGAGGAGAGAAAGAGGGGAAACAAGATGATAGAAGAGCGAGAGGAAGATGAGAGGAGGACGACTGTGAGTCGCTATCAGGCTGGAACTTCTTAATTAAAAGTAGATTACACGTGGCAGCGCTGCTATCACATCAATTACTCTGGGACGGAGAAGACCAGAAGTAAACGAGAGGAGAAAGAAAGACGAATGAAACACTCGTTCCACTTTCAGTGATTAGTGTTAAAGGAACGCACCCCGACGGAGACGTTCTTCTCCACGTGCCTCTTGTTTATCCAGCGGCTCCCCCGGTCACGTCGTCCCACAGACTGCCGCAGTGGGATTGTTCTCAACATTGACTATAACCATGTAATAACACTTGACAAACCCATTTAACGGCTGATGTTAATGTAGAGATGTAATATACATTGTAATATATCAGCGCTGATGTTGGATTCTGGACAGTTCGAGGTCGTAAACGAATGGACCGGATGGTAGTTTGGGGTCAAAGGACACACGTTGTCAGGGTCATCTGTGTGACACACACACTGGGTTCAGCTGTAAGAGCCTGATATTGACGTGAGGGTCGGGCGGGCGGATGGAGATGTGGATTCGTTTTGTACCTGACACTTTTTAATTTAATTTAATTTTTTATGAGGATGAAAGTGGGGTGGGTTCGGTCGAGGTTCCAGTCGGTTTTAGTCTCAGAGAGAGAACAGAGACGGAGCAGGACCTGCAGCCCCCCCACACCTGAAACCAAACTGACCCAAGTATTTCTTTTATGAGGTGTATTTACACTGGTAGCCTGTAGGGGCAGTATGGAACCATACCGACACACACACACACACACACACACACACACACACACACTCTATAATTATGTAGCTTGTCACACAGCCCCAGTGAACTAATGAGTAGTTGCACCTTTCTGTCTCCTAATTTCAGTCGCCGTCATCGTTGTGAAGTGCAGCGGTGCCGAGCGCGTCTAATAGGAGACAATTAACGTCGGTTTAAGCCGCCGACCGCCATCGATATTCAAATCGAATCCCGTTAATCAGACACGCAGCCACAGCACATCTTTGTCCAGCTCCCGACTCTGGGTTTCTGTTCGTTTCTGGACCTATGACCGGTATGAATGTACAAGAACGACACCACCCAGACACAGAACTGATCCCATGGACTCAAAGGAATGACGTCATCAACCAGACGAGGATCAGACACCTAGACACACTTTGTTGGAGTTATTGACCCAAAAAATAATTTGTAGTAAAACTTGTCAGAACAGAAGAAGTTTCCTGTGAGTGGGCTCTGTTCCCCGTCGTCGTGACGACCGTCCCGTCTGTCTTCGTACCGTTGTGTGAGTGAAAATGCGACGTGCGTCGCGGAGCTGGAGCCCAGAGGAGATCAAAGACGAGCGCGAGCAGAGAGAAATTAAAAATCAACCGGCTGAACAACAAGCTACACCTGACAACTTCACGCCATGTTTCCATGACAACGTATTGGCAACCACGGACATATAGATGAGGGCTGCGAGGCCGTCGTCGTCTTCTGAGCAGACGTTCCATGTGATCTACGTGATCTTGTTCTGTACTTTGTCCCTTTAGTCGGCGGCCACACGCGCAGCAGCTTCCAGCCGTTGATCTGTAGGATCTGTTGAGTCGTGTGTCACTCTGACTAAAGCGCCGTCGTCTGCTCCACGTCGTCTACCGCCGCGCCGGTCAACAAGTGAAGTAAATCTCATGTGGTGCAATTACTGGAGACTGGGAGGACTGAGAGCGGAGAGCGCCCCTCCAGACCCCAGACCCTCTCCTCATTAACGGGGATTTTCACCGGATCCAAACACAAGATTCTTAACTGTGTGAAAACATAGTTACAGAAATGTCCCCGTGGGTTTCCTGAGGGCCGGAGGGGAGATGCATCGATCCAGCATCCGATGACATGGATTATCCTTCTTCTCTTTTTTAAAGAGACAAGAAACAATAATAAAGGCCGGAGCGAGTCCAACCTCTGAGTTCTATAAACGTCCTCACACCCGTTTGTGTGACCCGCCCCCCCTGGGGGCGATTCTGTCGGTCGGCGTTCAAACCAGCAGTGTAGATGTCATAGAATAATACAACGGGTCACATGGGGCTGGATGAGGAGCATCTGACACCTCACTCTGCGTCCTGAGGCGTTTCCTTTTACACGCTTTACGGGAGGGTTTTTTGGGCGGGGCGGCACACAGGAGGCCACCGGTCGGTGTGCGGGGAGAAGAAGAGCTGCCACAGCCTCGGCCTGCTGCCGAAGTCAAACTACTAGATTTTAGAAAATAACATTGTTCTGTTTCGGCACAAAAACCTCCGTCCTACAGCATTTATGGGAGAAGGACTCCTATTGGACTGTTGAGTGACTTCTACCAGCTGCACATGGGGTGTCCGTCCTCCTTTCTCCTTTTCTCATGTTTCCCTGTCAGATTTCCTCACCTGGGTCGAGGGTGGAAGGACACTGGGTGCGGTGTAAAATCCACCACATCACTGTCAGCTGTTGGTGAGTTTCCTCTACATTTCTTCTTGCGAGTCCCGGTATGTTCCTGCACAGCGCTGCGGTGTTTCACGAGTATTAAACCGTGGTTGGCCGTGTGGCCGCGCGCAGTGACTGCTCCTCCCGATGAGGTGGACAATAATCCTATTAGGGGGAGCGTTCGCCGAGAACCACTTTGACTTCCTGCCAGTTGCACAGCAGCGGCTCGTTAACTGACCCTGCCAAAGACTCTGAGGATTAAGAGAAACAATTACTTTCAGAACCTCGCACGGCTCCGTCACGACCTAACCGCTCCATATGTGTGTAGAAAGTGAAATTAAAAACACCCACGACATCAAACACACCATTAACCTGCTTTCAGCCAATTGGACTTTTTGTGCATTTTTAATTCAGTCTCGTTTTTAAACATTGACGTTCACGTGACTGACCCGAGAACTCAAACCGTCCCTCTGCAGGTCCTTCACGCTCCATTTCCGTCACGGATTTGATTTACAGACGTGCTTTCTGTCGTGGAGACGTGGATCGATCTTTAGTGTTTGTTTGTCGTTGACAAACGCACCAACTTATGACCGTTCACATTCACGCCTCCTCGTCTGCGGGATGGTGACGTCGGCCTCACGCCAACGTGACGACCGATTCTCATTGGGAAGAAGAACAAAAAGAGCAGGTTACAGTGTGCACGAGTGGGAGCGCACGTCTCCGTGTACTTCTAATTACGTGTCTGCGTTGATTGGAGCTGCCTTCAGTCGCCCCCTCCCTGGGCTGTCGTCTCCAAACCAGCACGTTTCCCCCTCGAAATGCCATCGCCTGACGTGACATCTAAAGAAACGTCAACTCGGACGAGGCCGGCTGCGACGCTGCTGGTAGACAGACGAGTCCCGCGCTTCATGACGGGAAGATGGTCGGAGCTTTTACTCTTTGACAGAACAAATCACAAACAATGAGCCACAGAGACTGTGAGGCGGCTGCCGAGGTGAACACCTGTCTCGTACTCAACGTGCACTGTCGGTCACGTCGGGGCTGATTTCTCTCACTCACAGGAATCTGCAGCGTCCTCTCACCCCAACTTAGATGTTTGATTTGCCCTTTTACTTTCACATCTACGTGATTTCAGGTCGGGTCAGTCACCTCTGGGAACACGGAATGTAGAACATGAAGCCTGAAGAAAAAGAATCCTGATCGCCCCCTAGTGGCAATCGACAGTGTAGGTCAGAAATCTCTACATTCACAGATTGTTTTGCCAAAAAAAAAAACAATTTTGATTATTATTTTTTTTACTGACTAAACACCAGTAGAATTGATACTTACAAGAACTAAATATACTATAACTGTATATAAAACTGTTCAGTTTCCGTTTCTTTTAACTGTGTTACTAATTTGTGTGCACCATCCTCCAACGTATCCTCTTTTTTAACCTTCATTTGAATCTGCTGTAATGTGAATTTCCTCTCACTGGATCAAGTTCTTCTATTTTATTCGGTTCTATTCTAACTCTTTCAACATCAATGAAAAAGCTGAATTCACCTGAAGAAAAAAACCCCCAAAACCCTGATGACGACAAATCGCCGGCTGGGTCAATATTCTGCTGCTGCTGGTCCACCAGTGATACGGGCGACGCTCCCCCTCTGAAGCCCCCCGATCAAACGTGAGATGGGATTACGATCCACTCCAATCACGACTCTGTAGATCTCAGCCTGGGACCTGTGGGGCTGATGTGATTGGACGGCGGCGGCCGAGGTGGCCGGAGCGGCGGTTCGCTCTAATCGTTTTCTAACAGGGTCGCATGTCAGGTAAGAGCAATTACTGTGGACGACCCCCCCACAGCCCCCCGTCTTTGATCATATAACTGCCTGGAGATAAACGACATTGATCCTGCTGTTTTAGAGGCGTGTTCAGATCGATGGCGGTAGATTTCTCATTTTGTGAAGACAAGACAGCGAACGCCAACGCTCTCGGCTCATCTCCTTCACGTAGGTCGACCTTTTCAGGTGACGTCCTTCGTCCTCCGAGGTGTTTGTCCTCCTGACCAGTACAAGTACTCACGCATCCAGCTCGCTGGTTCTCGTCTGCGGAGGTTCTACGGAGTGAGACCTCTGTCCCCAGTAGAACGTGTAACACTCCTGTGGGCAGGTTTGTTTCTGCTGATTTCACGATGGTTTGTTTCGTGGGGCGAGCGGTGGTCCGGACACACGTCGCCCGCTTCCTCTTCTCCTCCCTGCCTCTGTCGTCACACCAGGAATCCATCTGGTGATCAACCAAACCAGCATTCTTTCTGGTTTCTTTCCTCTGAACAGGAAACATCAGCCGGCTGCTTCCTTCAAGCCCGCCCCGGCCCCCCAGCCCCCCAGCCCCCCTCTGTGCAGCCTCAGAGGACGCCCACCCCCTCCTCTGTCAGAATCACATCAGAGCGAACGTGTCTCTGTGATAATAGATAATTGATAATAGAACACGACGGATTTCTTCCAGCTGCGATTGTACATGTGAAACATGAATGTGGGACGACAGGATGAAAACCGATTCAATTACTGGGATTAATAATCCTAATAATGTCACACCTCATCACAACATGTTCGATCAGACGGGTTCTTCACACACAGCTGAACTCCGTGACACTTCCTTTTTTCTTCTGATTGAACTGCAGAAAACAACCGAGTGTTCCTTTCTCTTTTCTTTTTTCTTTGCGAATGCATCGGTGGGATGTTGGGATGTTGCGCTCCGGCTCACGGGCTGTTTGTCTGCGAGTGTATGGAAAGAGGACGTGGATTCACAAACACTTCATCCATCATGGATGAGTCTGACTGAGAGCGCCGAGGTCTGAGCGCCGTCACGTCAGCACCAGGAAACTCCTCGGTACGCACGTCTTTGACCGGAATAATGGAAGGAGAATGGAAAACAACAGCAAAAAAAACAACACGTGCACGCGTGATGGGTGCACGTGAATGACTTGCACTTACAAATGACACTAAATGGAAAAGAACCGTTTCTAATGACCTATCATGTGGGAAATGATTATAATTCTAATATTTGTAGTGTTCTGAGGGAAATACAGTTTAAAAAGGATGTAAATAATCACCATATTCTACTAAAAAGATACTAGAAGGTACTAGAAGGTTTAAATTCCCCTTAAGACCATCATCAGTAATCCCCGTAAGAACATATGAACCAAATATCTCTCCAGTTCAAGATTTCACATCAGGAAAGTGGTTTTTTTTTTATTGAACTGGAAAAACCATCGTGTCGGTTCTTGGTGTTGCACCCGTTTCTGTTTCCCGCTGCGATAGTTTCAAAGAGGCTCTTACCGTCCGGTGCATCTTGTCCTCCAGATCCTGGTTGATCCTCTGAAGAGCCGCATAGCTGCTCTGGATCCTGGAGGAGGCAGAGAACAAGGCTGATCACAACCTCGTGACCCCCCCAGTGCTCCTCCACTCAACACGCACACAAACAAAGAGCAGCGGTTTCCTCGTGAACACAAACGGAGAAATGAATCAGCTGGAGATGAAGGCGCTCAGGGGGTCTGAGGGGGCTTGTGGGAGATTGTAAGATCTGGCCTGATGGATCTTGTAGCACCAGGAGAAGAAGCCAAGAACAGAAAACGTGTTTGAAAATGTGAACCTTTAAATATTTCAAGATAAGAAATCAGTAATCAGAGGTGGAGAAGTCACATGACTTCCTTCCTGCCTTCATCTTTTCGGCTCCTTCTCTGTTGTCTCTCCTGCGTCTTTGTACCTCTCAGCGTGTTCGCGCCGTTTTAACACGTCGCCACTCAGCTGAGAGCTGTTTCTTCACATCAGGGGCCCGAGGAGAGTGTGATGACGCAGCTCTCATGGATCCGTGAAGCGACACAGACCGGTAGATAAATGAGGGACATGAAGGGGTCTAAGCAGGTCAAGAAGGACGAGGGAGATCGATGGCGAACAGGCCGGGAAACCAAGGAGCATTTCTGAAACGGTTCTGAATCAGTCGAATCGGTTCAGTAAAATGATTCGTTCAAAAGATTCATGTCCTTTTCAGTGAGTGAGCCACAACAGTTTGTTCACCCAGAAGATTGGTGAGTCTTTCTCACACACACGCACACACACACACACACACACACACACACCTGCGGAGCTTCTCGGTAAATTTCTCCAGCTCCTCCTGGGCCCGGCGTAGCTCCGTCTCCAGGTACTGCCGCGTGGAGTCGAACTCCGTCTCCACCATCTCTAGTTTGTGGGTGGTGTAGGACAGACGCTTGCGCAGGTCGTCCTTGTGGTCGTGGAAGGAACTGAACCAGAAAACAAAGTTTGGGAGGAGGGAGAGAAAAGACGATCATCACAGCTGAGGGGGCTGTCGTCAGGTCATAGTGCAAAGAACAGATGGAGGGGGCGAGAAAACAGAGAGAGGTGTGTGTGTGTGTGTTTGTGTGTGTGCGTGTGTGTGTGCGTGTGTGTGTGTGTGTGTGTGTGTGTGTGTGTGCGTGTGTGTGCGTGAGATGTAGCTGGAGTGAAGTCCCAGGCAGGTGGAGGCTGATGGGTGGGGGTGGAGGAGATGGATGGGGGAGGAATACTAATCATTTCTCATTGGCAGGGGGGGGGGGGGCGGAGCCGAGGAACAAACTCCCACCAGTGTAACGGTGAATTCCATGACACAACCTTCGCTATCCAACCTGTGAGAGGAAGGATGTTCGCCGCGGGGCGTATGCAGGGTGATTCACGGGGGGAGGGGGTGGGGAATGTGCGTGAGGAAGGAGCAGGAAGGTGGAGCCGGAGCTCAGCCGCAGCAGCAGCATCATTTCCGTGGTTGGTTAGTGTGGAGGGTGCACAGACGCTCTGATGGAACACACCAGACTGTTTGGGAACGTGTGGATTTCAGGAATGTCGTCACTGAATGACGGAGATGAACGCTGACTGTAACATGTTCTCGAGGTTTCTGCCTGAATTCACCGGTCTCTGTCAGGTCGAAGATCGCTCAGGTTCAGAGAATCGGTCCGTCAGATCGGGTCCTGCTCCGTCTCTGTTCTCTTCCTGCTCCGTCTCTGTTCTCTTCCTGCTCCGTCTCTGTTCTCTTCCTG
>JBBMJM010033301.1:0-10178 GCA_037832705.1 Centriscus cristatus
GTGTTTGGGATCGTTGTCATGCTGAAAGACCCAGCCACGTTTCATCTTCAATGCCCTTGCTGATGGAAGAAGGTTTTTCTTTTTTTCATGGCCCCATTCATTCTCTCCTTTACACGGATCAGTGTGATTCTCTGGATTTTTTTTTTTTTTCTCATTTTGTCTCATAGTTGAACTGTACCTATGATGGAAATTACAGGCCTCCCTCATCTTTTTAAGTGGGAGAACTTGCACAATTGGTGGGTGACTAAATACTTTTTTGCCCCACTGTATATGACACGTGAACATCTAAATAAGAATAGAAATAAAGTACAGCAATATATATGATGCATTTCCACTGCATATGTGGTGAATTTGTGTTAAACAAACAATTTTATTTTATTTTTATTTTGCGGGGTTAAATCATAGGCAACTGGACTTCTAGTTTTACTAGACGTTACAGCAAGATACCATGACCTGGATGACTGAGAACCTTCCCAGACACATTTTATTTTATTATTTTCAGAAACAATTTGGAAAGAAGAACCAAAGATTCCAGCAGGAAATACAGGAGAAAGTGAAGCAGCTGCAGCTGCTACAAAAGAAGATGAAAGCACTGAAGGTGAGTTTTTGACTCGTTGTCTCAGGCCACGTCCACACGGAGACAAGTTCAGGTGAATCCACAAATGTTTTTTTTATGTTTTTGGGTTCTTCGCCTGAAAAACACTATTTATTCAACCGGGTCACAGAGTGAACAAACACCACTGTTACATTTCCATGTTTACAACCCATAGGCATCGTTCATCGTACAGCAGTGGCCCCTCAGCTCCGCCTCTACCTGAACCCTCATGTGCTAACCCCGCTCACAACATAGCAGATTACAGGGTTGTGTTCTCCCTGCAGAACCACTTTCTCCCTCTTTGTGTGTTTTTGTGTTCATGTGCGTGCTCCATGTCGTATTCTTTTTTTCAGTGGTTTGTTCTGCTAACTGACAATTAAAAACATAAAAAATGCAGCTCATCGGTGTGCCTTCTTCTCTCAGTTTTCTGCAGATGAAGCAGCAGATCTAAACGAGAAGGCCTACACGGAAATCGTCCGGATGGCGGAAAAAAGGCGTCGCGCCGTTGAGGACCAGATCAGGGTCCAGCAGACGGCGGCCATGAGTCGAATACAGACACTTGTGGCCCGTGTGGAGAGGGAGGTGTCTGAGCTGAGGCAGAGAGAGGTCAAACTGACGCAACTCGCACTGACAGAGGATCACATTCATTTCCTTCAGGTACACACACACACACACACACACACACACACACACACACACACACACACACACACACACACACACACACATTGTGGTATGCGTCCAGGGCTCTGTGTTGACATTGTGTCTCTGTCTTTAACTGACCTCAGAACTGCCAGTCACTTCTTGACAGTACAGGCCCTGAAACGACCTCGGACGTCAGCGAGCCGCTACACGCGCCGTTTGACTTTGTGATGACGGCCATTAATGATCTGAAGGACAAACTGGAAAACATCACCAAGGCCGTCGGGGAAATGTCGGCTACGAGTAAATTAATGTCACACGTCGTAATGCCAGATTGTACTTCTTCTCGTTCCCACTAGAGGGCAGAATAACAACACACGTTTTCTCTCCATTTTCAGCTGAGCCAGCTTTGAGTACCAGACAGGAATTTTCTCTCTGTGAGTTGTTTCTGGGTGTGATTTGGAGTTTTTTTTCCCCCCTTTTTTCTCCTTCTTTTCTTTCTTTCCACTTCAACTTTCCACAAGTTTACGTAAATCCAAAATCTTTGTTTCAGATTCGTGCCACCTCAGTTTGGATCCCAACACGGCATTTGAGCATCTGTTGCTCTCTGAGGGAAACAGCAAGGTGACGGGGATTAAGAAAGCCCAGCGGTACCCCTATCACCCAGAGCGATTCACCAAATATGATCAAGTTCTGTGTACTGAGGGTTTGACTGGAGTCTGCTACTGGGAGGTTGAGTGGAGGGGCCCCCGAGTGGAGGTGGCCATGTGCTACAAAGGAGGAGACGGGGAAGAGTCTGACTTTGGATTCAACGACACGTCCTGGTGCATTTCACTTTCGTATTCCGGTTGTGGCTTTTGGCACCACGGAGTCCAAACCAACATATCCGTCTCCTGCTCGTCTGTGGTGGGAGTGTATCTGAACCACAGGGCAGGGAGTCTGTCCTTCTACAGTGTGTCCGACTCTGGTGACATGACCCTCCTCCACAGAGTGCAGACCACATTCTCCCAGCCTCTGTACCCGGGGATCATGGTCGCCAGAGGAGCATCAGTTAAGTTAGTGGCACCAAAATGAGGATGGTCCCCTGCCTAAGGAAACGTCTGAATGTAATAATACGTACGAGTACTGATACACTCTTTAAGTTCTAATTTACAGTTCTATTCTGCAGTTTTATTTTTTTTCCTTGTAAAGTGTCGTGGTCAGGTCTACGTCCATGTGAGGAACGTGTACTACTGATCAGTCAGACTGAGATCCTCAGTGTCACAGTGAATTGATAAATGAGGGTCTTAGAGCAGATGACGTTGTAGTGTGTTAAGTCTGTAAAGTCCATGGAAACAAACTGAGATGTACAAATAAAAAACAGAGTTTGTTTCATTCATTCATTCATTCATTCATTCTTTCATTCATTCATTCATTCATTCATTCATTCATTCATTCATTCATTCATTCATTCATTCATTCATTCATTCATTCGTTCGTTCATTCTGTGTCACGGTCGAGCTGGAGCCAATCCCAGCTGTCAACAGGCAGACGGCAGGCTACAACCATTCACACTCACATTCACACCTGTGGGCAAGTTAATGACCGGTTGACCTCAGCATGCTGTAGGAGGTGGGAGGAAGCTGGAGTACCTGGAGGGAACCCACACAGACACATGGGGAAAGCATGTAAACCTTCTTTCACTTCTTTTCATAGTGTAACTCGTGTTCCTGTCCTCCCCCAGTGTGTCTCAAGGTCAAGTATGGAAGTACTGGATTTTAGACACAGACCCTTTGTCCTATCTACCAATCGTGTCCGGGTCTTCGTCATGTTCGCTGCAGGGTTTGTGTGCTGGACGTCCGTTGCACACAACAAAAAACTCAGAAGTTCTAATTCACCACAACTCACCAAGTGGTTTAAGAGGTTCATGTCGGACGGTGAGAATGGAGCTTTGTTCTTCTCTGGCAGTGACGCAGATAAGGAAGCAGCTCCCCTCCCACAGTAAACCACTCCTCTTGTGAAAATGAAAGTGACTAAAGCAGGAAGAAATGGCCGACGGTGGACGGTTCGACTGCTCCATTTGTTTACAGTTACTGGAAGATCCGGTGACGACGGCCTGCGGCCACAGTTACTGTATCAGATGCATCAATTTGTTCTGGGACAGAAATACAGGAAGTACGTACAGCTGCCCTCAGTGCAGGCAGACGTTCAGCAGCCGGCCTGATCTGAAGAGGAACACGCTTCTGGCTGACGTGTTGGAGGAGCAAAAGAGCTGGTCAGATGCTGCTGTTGATACCTACGCTTCACCCGGGGACGTTCAGTGTGACGCCTGCACACAGGTGAAACGTAAAGCTCACATGTTCTGCCTCGTGTGCCTGGCGTCGTTCTGTGAGAGCCACCTGAAGCCGCACTATGACGTGCCACCGCTGAAGAAGCACAAGCTGATCCTGGCCTCCGCAAAGGTCAAAGACAGCATCTGCAGCCACCATGACAAACTCCTGGAGATCTACTGCCGCACCGACCGGCAGTTCATCTGCCTTCTGTGCATGAACGAGCACAGAGGTCACGACACCGTGTCAGCCGCAGAAGAAAAGGGCGAGATGCAGGTACGTCTGTTGAGCCCGTGAAGAAAGGACTGTGTCATTTTTGAGGTCACGATGAACTCATGAATTGTGTTCTTTTCTCAGACTCATCTGGAAAGGATGAAAAAGGAAGTGGCAGACAGACTCTTGGTTTCAGAGAGGAACATTAATGAGATGACGCTGGCTGCAGACACCATTCGAGTGAGTCTTTTTAAAGGATTTAAACTGCATTAAGTCAGTCAAATACAGCTCAGGACGTCCTGGCAGAGTGGCAGGTGATATTGATCAAGTGGCAGATGATATTGATCAATTCCTGCAGGGGAACAAAGTATTTGACAGTTGAAATCCTTAAGCTTACAGAGCAAAGAATCGTCTTTTATTGTCATTGCACAAGTTGTACAATCAAATTGGTGCTAAAAGTCCAGACAATATGAGGTAATACAATAAAGAGAAGGTATTTAAAAAATAGATCATTCATCACATAACTCTACTTGTGTTTGCATCAATTCTACAGAAATTCTACTCTGGTGCAGTATTTATTGGATATTGTCATTGAGACACACTGAACGTTACAATAAATGCTCCATGTTTACTATCATCCAGTCAGAGTTAGGTTGATTTTTTAAATGAAATTCCCCCCACACAACAATTTAAGAGTGAAAATCAGACAATTAATTTAGGAGGAAAAAAGGAGACGAGTTTAGAAAATTACATCAAAAGCTTACGGACCGACCCTTCATGTGAAGTCAGAGTTCAGACAAACCAGTGTAGAAATGATCCAGAAGTGTCGTCTGGTATAAAAGGACTCTGTGGTGTTTTCCACAAGGATGCTGCATGGGAGGTGTGTGTTGACTTTGAGCGACTGTGTGAGGAGCACGTGCGCTCATACGCTCGCTCTGTGGAGAGGAAGTGCTCCGCAATGCGAGAGATGGTTGGGGGAGCTGAGAAAGCTGGAGTGGACTGGACCGACGTCCGCCTCCGACGACTGAAGCATCAAGTGTCGGAGCTGAGGAGACTGGAGGACAAACTCAACCTGCTGTCGCTGGTAGAAGATCCCATTCAGTTTGTTCAGGTGACACGCGGCCTTCAGACGACAGTTTGTGATTCATTTCTGTGTACAAGTGGTTTTCAAAAGTTTGCTTTCTTTGTTCCGTGCAGGGTTTGAAGGCCGTGGACAACCTCCCCAAAGTCACGGACTCGCAGGAACGACCTGACGCACAGGAGTTTGCTGCGGCACAGAAAGAGAAAATGACAGATTTGTGCAACAAGGAAAAGACGAAAATACTGAATTGTGTTCGTGAGATGAATGATATAGGTAGGTTTGTTGATCTGTGAGGTCGATCTGATTTGTGTTCAAGTACCAAGAGAACGGTGTGTGTTTCTTCACAGTCTTCAAACCTCCACGGGTCCACGGAGAAACACCACCAAGGACGTTCCTTCTAGCCAGGAAATGTGAGCATCATATTAATCATCATTATCTCTTACTGAAAACTCATGTCTTCGACTTATGATGCAGTCTTAAGCTGTTTTTAAGTCCATTTCATGGTTTCTTTTCTGTTGTGAACGAACTTCTATCTGAAGGGATTGTAATGTCAGCGGTGTTCTCAGGAACTGACAGACGTACTGTATCTTCATTGACGAGATGGTTGTTGACGCGATGCTGCCGAGGCAATGCCCTCCCAAAGTCTGAGGCTATCCTGAGTTCCAACACCTGTCGTTTTTCATCTGCAGGCTCCAACATGAAGGTGGATCCCAACATCATCCCAGCGTGCCTCTGCCTGTCTGACAGGACCAGGACGATATCGTGGGGTGTCATGGAGCACGCTCACCCCGACCATCCTGATAGATTCACCTACTATCACCAGGCTTTGTGCAAAGACGGCCTGACCGGCTCCCATTACTGGGAGGTGGAATGGGATGGCGGCGTGGTAGAAGTGGCCGTTGCATACAAAGATATCAGCAGGAAGGGCTCAGGGAAGGACTGCTGCTTCGGCCACAATGGCCTCTCCTGGAAACTCGTCTGCTTTCCGACTGGTTGTACGTTCTGGCACGATAATCTGTTCAACGCCCAGATTCCTCCGGTGCACTCTCGAAAAGTAGGAGTACACCTCGATTACCCGAGAGGCACCCTGTGTTTCTACGGTGTGTGTGGGGACGGGAGTCTGACACTGCTGCACCGAGTCAAGACCACGTTCAGCAAACCGCTCTATCCGGGCTTTTGTGTCGATTTAGGTTCAACACTGAAAATATGCAACATCTGAATAAGAAAATATACGCAAGCAGCACGACTGACGGTTTTCACGTGTTTCAGTGATAAATCAATTTCATAACATTTTTTTCTCCGTACATATTGATTATTCTGATTCTGATTGAAACACTGATTAAGAAACCGTAGAGATTTTTAATTTTTTAATTTTTTTAAATTAAAATTAAAAGTTCAATGTGGCATGTACTAACTATGTATACATACACTATTAGGCCCGGATTTTCAGAAAAGTGTGACATCTGAAGATGGTATATAAAACCAGAGTCGATAATATGTTTATTCTCTTCAAGATGGATTTAATGAACATAATTATACAAAATTCCCCGGTGTGTTTCATGTCTTTTGTTTGTGTTAAACAAAATGACCAAATCACAAAATACAGCAAAAGTGTCATACGGTATGTTCACTGAAACAAAACACTTTACTATATGTACTATGTTTATATTCAGTATATATTTATATATATCATAAATCTGATGTTTCAACTTGCAGCGCCAGCGCTACAGACTGTGAAGATCTCGGTGATCTCAGTGCGTCATACAACCGACTCGATGGACGTGCGTGCGTAGGAGCGATCCATGGTGTCGTAGAAGCGCAGACAGGCTTTGTACTGCCGCAACTTCTCCGTCAAGTGGCCGACACTCAGCGCCTTCCCCTGCACGCTAAGGTCTGCGTACCTGGACGACGTCAGCAGAGCACAAACACACACGATACGTCACGAATCCGCCTCAGTGGCGCACATCGGCAGTTAACAGGAATCAGAACTGTACCTGTAAGATAAAGTCCAAAACACAACCGTATTTGCCGCCATCAGAGTGGCCAGAAGGAAGAAGAACCGTTCCAGGTTCCCGTCATGCAGCACGTTTGGGTACAAGTTCCCTGCAATTGAGCAACACCGGTCACATGATATAACATTTCATTCCATGAAGAAGACGCTGATAGATTTGTTGGTCCTTTTCTTTATGGAAGCAAGAAACGAGTCACCTCCAGACATGAAGTACACCAGCTGGACGCTGAAGGCTCCGAGGAAGCAGCCCCCACCGTACGACAGAGTGAGGAAGTGTAAGGAGATTCCTCTGATGTGACTCGGCGTCAGCTGGAAAGATATGAGGGAACCTGCGACAGAGGGAGCGATGCCATGTTTGAAAAACGCCGAACAGCCCCCCTCCCTGTTTGCTTTGCTACCATCTGTCACTACAAAGTATCTGATCGAACACAGAATAAGACACAGTACATGAAACTGATCCTGGTTCACTGTCCTCTGGACCGCCTCTCACTCACACGCTGGGGTGACGAGCGCTTCAGCGAGTCCAAGTAGGACGTACTGGGGGGCCAGATGGAAACATGGCATGGATGACACCTGTAGAACCTTCCCAGAGAGCGTTTGCTCCACCAGCGGGTACGCCTTCCTCTGCAGCTCGGACAAACCGGCTGCCAGGACCGACAGAGCTGCACATGCATGACCCAAAGCTGGAAGGGACAGGACAGAGAGTAAATGTATATTTTTATTCGTTGTGCCTTTTTAAAAAAATGAAAAATGAAATGAAAATGATTAAAAAAAAAAAAAAAAAAGGTCAAATGATCGTGGACATACTTACTGATGACCTTTGTGGGTGCCAGCGGACTTTTGTCCATGGAGAGGCAGCAGGATGTGACGCACTCCAGCAGTGGAGCCAACAGCAGCAGAGGTAAGATGCTGATCACGTTCATGGCACCGATCGGCAGCAGGAGGCCGTTCAGATGAAGGTTGGAGTTCATCGTCTGGATGTAGTAACCCGAAGGAATCTGCAGGAAACACGACCAAACATGGATAACGGTCCTCTTTGGTGCTTTGCCATCCAGACCCAGGGGATTCCAGCGACTTGCCTGTGTGACACAGGCTCTGTACAGCAGCTGGAGCCCGTACAGAGGGAAGAGCCTGGCCAGGACCTTCACGTTCTCCACGTGCGTCTCGCTGTAGCACCCACCATTATTCTCCTTGGCCCGGTCCAGCCAAGATGACACATCACCACCCAGGTGGCGGTAGTGAAGGCAGCACATCTTCAGAGAGTTCAGGAAAACTCCCAGCGTGGTGAGCAAAGATCCACCTGTTTGACAGAACCCCTCATCAAAAAAGGAAAGATGGCAAAATCGTGGGACGGGATGCTAGTTCCAGCACCATTTTGATCAGAGAGTTTTTTTGTTTCACAGCAGACAGCAGACCTCAGCAGGGGTCATGGAAGAATGACCTTTTGTTGAGCTGACTCACATCCTGCTGGTAGTGATGAAGAGGTTACCAGGGGCATGCAGCGGGTTTACTCCAAACGTCTCCAAACGTCTGCTACACAGACTTCCAAAACTTCTACTTTTGTCTGTTTTAGCTTAAATTATCATTGTTTGTTATTAAGGTCAATAGTCTTGTTTTTTGTTTTCCTTTGGTAGATGTGTGAATTAGATTCGTTCTTAAATTTATTAATTTTTTTATGATCATGTTTTGTTTGTGAATCTTTAATCCCTCTATAATTTTGATTGGGCCCAGCAAGAAAAGTCACTACTGAGGCAGCGACAAATAGGGATGCACCATAAACAAAAATCAACAACAAACCAATAAACCAACAATATGTAATCCACCCGTCTCTATGCTCCGTGTGTTACCTTTCTTGGGGTTGTAGGTGAGTTTATTGCGCATCATGTGAATGGCAATGAGAGCCAGCAGTACGGAGGTGAAGGGGATGAGGAAGCCCAGGTTTTTGGCCACAGATTGCTGGATGTAAGCGATACCCAGAAACACAACAGTGGAATTCAGGTTAACCAACCAGTAGAACCTAAACGTAATGAAGACAAAGGTCACTCTGACAGTCTTTTTTTCATTCATTTCATCAAACAAACTACTTTATGGCAGCTGGTGTTACAAGTGCGATGACAATCCGGATTCAGTTTTTTTACTTGGGATTCATGCTCAGAATGATTCTTTGTCGGCGGTAATGTTCTCACCTGCTGTCACCTATGAACGTTTTCTGTTGTCCAATGGTTTGTTTGTTTGTGTTTAAATGTCATGGAAAATCCAAAGACAAATTTCCATCAAGGTGGACGATGAAGTTCATCCAATCATATGACAAATATCACATTTCATTTTGATTGGGATTATGTCATTAAAATAATAATTGGTCAATTAAACCAAATCATCATAAAGACTAACTTGGGTAATAAAATAAAATAAAATAAAATACTTTCAGTTGTCTTGATCACTCAACCAACAGATAATCTAGCACTTTCATATCGTTCGGCTTCCACATGTTGTTTTGATTGTTCTGACATCTTTTGGGGACAAACCCTTTCATTTTAAAATCAGACAATCTCCCCACAGCACTGCCAGTTAAAAAAAGAAAAAGTTAAGCAATCTGTCATGATTGCACCCTACAAACTGAAACACTTGTCTCTGAAGGATAAAATCTCGACCAGCTGACCTAGTGAACAGCTGCATCCAGTTGAACCCACCAGTTGAAGAAGGACAGGAGCTGGTGCTGATTATAACCCTGCAGGCTGTATGCTCCCATGGGACAAAGGATGGCCCGGATGCCGCCGATGCCCAGTGCTGCAGCCAAGAGGCCGACGTAGAACAAGATCTGCTGATCCCGAGGATTCAAATGATGTGTCATGTGATGAGTGTCAATGTAGAAATCCTCGAAGGGAAAGGCCACCACAGGCAGCATGGCTGTTCCTAGAGGGGAACACGTCAGGTCAAGGTCAACGGCTAGGGCCAGGAATGTGACCTCCTTAACACTAATCTGAGTGACAAAATAAAGTACTCATAGATTAAGTTAAAAAGAAATCCGTCAAGAGGCAGCCCGTCTTCAGGTCCAGCTGTATTTATTCGTTCACAGTTCATATACCGTTTTTTTTCACCCTTCTTGGCCACCTGATTTACCTCAGTCTCTGCTTTTGACGTCTTGTTTTGCTGCGAGAATCCAGGTCAATTCCTTCCAAAAGGCTATTATTTCTGAGATTTTACACAAGGGAGATGGTACAAAGAGGCCTATTTTTCAAATGGGAGGTCCGAGGCATTTTCCTCTATAGGCCTAGTATTTTACTTTGAAATTGCATCAGTAACGGATAGTCGACAAGGGAGAAAAGA
>JBBMJM010033734.1:4174-18411 GCA_037832705.1 Centriscus cristatus
CACCTCATCCAGCAGCTTGTCAGCCTGAGCCAGGACCAGCAGCTGGGACCAGAGAGCGTCGACAGGACGTCGACAGGGCATGAACAGGACGACGTCAACAGGACGTCAACAGGACATGAACAGGATGACGTCGACAGGACGACGTCGACAGGACATCGACAGGACGTCGACAGGACATGAACAGGACATGAACAGGACGACGTCGACAGGACATGAACAGGACGTCGACAGGACATGGACAGGACGTCGACAGGACATGAACAGGACGTCGACAGGACTCACAACCAACACGCAGTAAACACACTGAAGTTGTACTTACTGCTGCTGTGGTTGCAGTTTTCATGCTGATGATGGAAAAATGCACCTGTTTCTCCACCTCCATGTCCTGATTGGATGAAAAACACAAAACATACCAGAGTTCTTACAGTACTGTGGTGGTGGGGGGGTTCTATTTGCCCCCCCCCCATCATTAACTCTCACCAACATCTGCTCGTATGACATGTGTCATAGTCTGCTGGGGGAGTACTGGGTTAGGGTTCAGACCGCTGTGACCTTTAGAACTATGAAGGTCATGTTTAGACCCACACTACTTGTGTCTGGTCACCCAGTTAACAGTCGTGGTGAGATGGGATCTGGATCAGACTACAATCCCATAGCACATGTAGGAAAGGCCCTGCCTTTGTTTGCGGTAATAAGCCCGTCCGTTTCCACAGGGTCCTCCTGTCTCAGATCAGTCAACACTGTCCTGAACTCACCAGAAAGGACGTGAATACGAAACTCACTGTTGTGAATATTTACTACATGTCGACCTCTGACCTTAAACCTCAATGCACAGTGAGGACAGGTACCAAACGTATGCGACAGCGTCAATGACTGACGATGTGCCTCAGTTCACCATACGAGCTAGCGTGCTAACGTTAGCATTGAGCAGGACCCCATCGGTGGGTGACGATGACTCCATCGATCCACTGGACTTTTTCCCACATACTCAATCAGTGTCAACGCGCTCGTGCACTGAAATGCTGTGTTTGAGTCAAGGACGCGGTTTGAGACAGAGCAGGTTTTCACACATGGAAGGAAACCAACGGACTTTACAGCTGTAACGACTGGTACCTCGTCAATATCTCCCAGCTGGCTGTGGACGTCCTGACAGAGCTCCAGCAGGAGACCTGCGGGGCTCTTGAAGAGAACGTGCAGACTGAAGAGGAGTGACAGCAGACCCTTGCAGAAAGCGGCATCCTCTGCAGAGAGACAACACCTCAGACAGCGGCTCCAGGGACGCCCGGCGGCAAACGGTCACTCACCAAAAGTGGTCTCCTTGCAGATCTTCACGGTCCACGACATCATCTGTCCGAACTGTGGAAATGTGGGCGTGTTAACGAGAGGAGCGTTGTAGATGTCGTCATGAGAACTTGTACCTGTTGGGACGACGGCCTCAGCTGGAGCGACAGAACGCTCAAGATGCTGACCAGCAGCTGAGCCTCTCTGCTGTTGAACTCCTCCTCTCCTCCACTTAACTGCGTGAACAGCGCCCTCTGATGGCAAAGACCGGTCAGTGCAGGTGTTCACATGCTACAGCAGCAGACGCACGTCACATACTCATCACCTGGAACTGTTGGATGTAAAAGAACCTGATGTCTGTGACTTTGCCGTCGCCTGGCTCTGCGTCATATTCTGACACGTCTGGAAGAGACAGAGTCCAGTGGAAGTTGTGTGTGGAGAGCAGGCGACGAGGTGAAATCGAGGGGGAAAGGACAGACCGATGGCAGACAGCAGCTGCTGCATCTTGTCTGGATAACGGTGCTGGCAGGTTGTGAAGATCCTGAGCAGACCTTCCAGACACAGCTGGGACAGACTGGACCGCTTGTCCCTCCTCCCGACATCGTCCGCGGCGCCGGGGATGTGGAAGCAGCGCCACATGAGCACGCTGCGGAGGAGAGCGGACGGGGTCACCGCAGGGACGTGTCTCACTCTGAAGAAACGCCGTGACTCGCTCGTACCTTGTCATCTCACACAGGAAGCGGAAAGTCCTGGTGCTGTTGAGTCCATCTGGACCGTCTGTGTGTCCCGTCTCCTCCAGCTGCTGGATCTTCTGCACAGCAACACTGACACAGTAACGCACAAACTCACCGCTGGAGCGAAGCACCGCCACAGCCTCCTCTCGGCTCTGAGCACCGTCCCTGGAAGAGACCAGACCGAACCAGTCAGCCCCGCCCACTGCCCCGAGCCGCCAACGGCACCCACGGTTACCTGAAGAGCACCGGCAGCACGCTCGACACCAAGTTCAACGACAGGAAACTACGGGGAGTTCTGTGGGACGGCAGCCGGCCTTTCCCACACTTCTCCTTCAGGATGGCAGCCAGCTTGTGGTAGCGCTCAAACAGCTCGACGACGCTCTCAAACTGACTTTTACTGAAAGTTCCACAGTCAGACATGAGCACAAAGGAATGTTCCAGCATCACACGAGGCGGCGAGCTGTCACCTGTAGTTGGCTGACACAAAGTTGTACTCCATCAGGACCTCGTACACGCCCATCACAAGCACAGCGTAGATGTTGTTGCGGGTCCCCACTGCAGACCCAGTGGAGAACTCTGCTGACTTGTCCTGTCACACAGGGGTTGGAAGGTGAACGTGCTGAGCTGCAGGTGGGTCAGTGTGTGTGCACACACCAGTTCAAAGTCCTCCAGCTCACTCTTGACCATGCGTCTGGTCATTGTCTGGAGGATGGTCTGGAGCTCAGACCGGTACCCTTCCTCCTCCTCCTCCTCCTCACTGGTGTCCACATCGGGGTTGGAGGGTCTGCTCTGAAGCCACAGTAGACACTGGACGATGCAGCTCAGCAGGTGAGCCTGAGGGAGCAGACACCTGTTAGTGCATGCTGCAGCCCAGGGGGGTCGTAGACCTCCGGCAGCAGTAACACACCAGGGGCTCCTGGAGGAACACGCTGTCTCCATGAGCAGAGATACACGGCTCCAGTCTCACAGGGGGGAGGAGGTCTGGTTCGGACTC
Organism: Centriscus cristatus; assembly: GCA_037832705.1. Classification (NCBI taxonomy): domain Eukaryota; kingdom Metazoa; phylum Chordata; class Actinopteri; order Syngnathiformes; family Centriscidae; genus Centriscus; species Centriscus cristatus. The sequence continues at coordinate 7,184 of JBBMJM010033734.1, forward strand.
ATAGTAGCGCCTCAGCTGAGGGGACACACACACACACACACACACACACGCTGAGTAAGGCTTCACGTCCGGCCCCAACATGCACCTGTACACACACCTGTGAAACGAGCGTCTGCATGACGGAGCTGGCCAGCTGGGAGTTCCGACGGAGGACGTCGTAGAAGCCCTGGGACCAACACACACGACTACAAACGAGAACATGCAGAGAAAACCATCTGCCTGAGAACGCAGCCTCCAACCTCATAGAGCAGCAGACGGACGTCGGCCTGCTGGCTCAGGCAGCGGCGCAGGCTGCTCAGGATCTCCAGACAGAACGCCTCGTTGGCCGCAGAGTTATAGCGGGAATGGACGTCCACCTGGATCTGCGGGGGGGTGGGGGGGGCGATGAGTGTCTGACACCGATCCCGGAGCCAACGCTGTCCGTACCTGACTGGAGGAGACGGCCTGGCTGCACTGGCTGGACGACAAACTGCCCAGCACCCGGAAGTTCTTCAGCAGCAACAGGAAGCCCGTCACCGCAGACTTCCTTCCATCCACACGACTGAGGACAGACATGGACATCAGATGGACGTCAGACACCGCTGGAGACGTGTCACACAACGGACTCACCTGGAAAACATGGCCTTGCGGAGAACCAGAATCAAGGCATCTTTCAAGGACATGCTGACCTTGAGCAGGGGCTGGAAGAGAGGGAGACCGATGGAGACTGAGGTCAAAGACAACGACGGGCTCATGGCGCCCACGTCTGGAAAAATGGATCACAGCTGCACCACATCACAGAGAGCCTGTGAATCCCACATACCACACCTGAACACATGTACGAGATGGACCTGTTTGAAGGGTCGGTGTGTATCCCTGTTATTACTGTGAAAAGAACCTTCAAGACATTTCCCATTTCCCTGTCATTGCAGTCCTGGTGTAAGATGTCACATTTACCATGAAATACCTCACGATTCCATTTCATTTATTCACACTGTGATACATTAAAGGATAAAAAACACTGCACAGATGTTTTTAACAAAATAAACCAAATGATGGAGGTTTGACAAATGAACGATGACAGTGTGGTTGTGTGTGTGTGTGTGTGTGTGCGTGCGTGCAGCGACACACCTGCACTCGTTGCCAATTACAAACTTCTTAAGACGACTTTATGGCACATGCTCTAGTGACCACAACGAGAAGACGAGTGGCTCTGCAGTCCAGTGTGTGTGTGTGTGTGTGTGTGTGTACCTGCACTGCTCTGAGGAGGCCCTGCACCATGGCCAGCGGCAGGTAGGACAGGTTGTCAAAGGTTTCCATCACCTTGGAGGACGACTCCAGGAGAATCATGGGAGCAGACGTCACAATGTCCGAGAACAGGTCTGATGGGACGGAGGGAACAGCTCAGATTCCTCCAGTGGTAGCAGGTGAAGAGCTGCAGCTTGTTACCTAGGTAATGGGAGACGGGTGAGGCCGTCTTCAACACCAGCTGGTTGAGGACCTGCTCCAGTATCTCCCCCCTGATTGCCTCATGCATCTTAAGGAAGCAGCAGACATACAGAGGTCACATACACATACAAGGGTCTGCCCCCTTCTGATCTCACTGTGAACTGTCGACTGACGGGTGGTCTACTTGTATCTGTAGGGTGGTTACTGGGGACGTCCGATGCTCACACGTGTCATGAAGGGGTGTTGTGTCTTAACGCCCTTCGAGGGACTGACTAACAACGTGAAGGGTTTCTTCACACGTTGTCACCCCCCCACCCCCTGTTAACATATAACTTGACTGCAGTTTATCAAGTTATCCAGCACACTGCTTGTGCTCCGCAGCGCCCACACGATCATGTGACTCAGGTTCAATGTGTCGATGAGAAACGAGGTCCGAAGCACGTCTGTGTTTGAGAGAGTTCCTGAGTCAGGAAAACACATGTAAACCTAAAAGGATCATCGTCCTCACTGACGTGTTCACACACGTCCACCTCTGAACGGGTCCAGTTCGGAGCGTTCTAGTCCTGAGTCCTGAGCTGAAGCCCACTGATGCTGCGTCATGACCTCAAACCCTCCGATGTGGATGAATTACAACAATTGTGCAAAGACAGGCGGGCCGACGTTCCTCCACAGCGCTGTGACAGTCTGCAGTTGATGAGGTCATCAATCCCTCGTCCACACAGGGCCTGAACGTTTGGAGTTCTCTAACACCTTAAAAATTAAAACCTCGTTTACCTGTCGTCTTTGACTGATATTTCAATTTTACCTGAAACATTTAAGTTTGACAAACGTGAAAAAAAGGACACACAATGTTTCACACCACCTTCTTTGGTCCAGTGAAGACCAGCAGCACGTGTTTCTGGAAGTTACCTTAAAGCCCTGTAACAGCACCTGACCTCCCAGCTGACACGCCAGCTGACCGGGGGTCCTGGCCACCGGCCCAGACCCCTCGCTGGTCTTGCCAAAAGGTCCAGGTTTAGGTCCACATGTGTCCATGAGGAAGAACCCGAACTGCACCAGGCCCTGGGTCACATGATCCCAGCCGAACACACTGTGTGACATCAGGAACGTTACCTCGGCTGCACGCCGAGCAGAAGTGAGAAAAGCACTTTCAGTAAGACAGGTGACCTGTTCTTCACCGTGTCCAGGATCATCTGGGCGACGCTGCAGTGCCCAGGCAGGACGTCCTGCAGGAACTTTGACCCCTGCTGCAGCTGCTCATCTCTGAAGCTCTTGATGATCGCCCCCTTCAAATGTTCAAACACCTTCCGAACACAAATGAGACCAATGAGAGGAGCGGCCTCGGAACGGGGGAGGACGGAGGGCAAACACCTGCCTGGTCCGTGTAGCGCGGGATACGTGTGACTGAGAGCAGGAGGGCAACACTGAACGGGCAGACGTCGTCGTGGGACGTCTGAAAGAGGACGTCGGCGTTTACAGCACACGGTAAACACTCACAGTTTCTAACACACTACAGGAACAAGAGGGACCTTAAAGGTTTTCAGGAACTGTCTGGCCAGCTGCTGGCTGTGTCTGAAGGAGAAGACGATGTGGAGGATCACAGTTCCCTCCACGTGCCTCAGCTGGTCCTCTGGGATGGACTGGACCTCTAGATCCAGGCTCCTGACAGAACATCGGCATCAGGAACCACATCATGATCCACAGGAGGACTCACGAGGTCGGAATCACCCACTTTCCATGTTTCTGCTCCTCCTGCTGGTGAAGATCTTGCTCCTTGAAATAACTGATGATTCCATCCAGGACCTGTTTCCTGCAGCCCTAGAGGGTGAAGAGACAAGTCACAGGAAAAAAGCACAGCTACAGGGGGAGTGGGGGGCGTTTGTACCTTCTCAGATAACAGCAGCAGCTGGTAAACCAACGGAGGAATCTCCTGCAAATCCAGTTTGATGAAAAGCCGCTGGATCTTCTCCACCAAGAACTGCAACTCCTCCGGAGACAGCGGCACATCCCTGAAATGTCACCCCACACACACACACACACACACACACACTGAGCATCTCGAGGGAAAACAAGACAATCGGCAGATTTCCTCAGTGTTACCTGAACATGGTCGTCAGGTGGATCACACATCGCGGATCCCATCTGTAAAACAGAAGAAGACCAATAGATGACGTTCTGCTGATGTTCCATGTGAGTGAGGAGGAGGAGACCTGGTCCTCACCGACTGGAGCACAGGCTGTTGATCACTTGTTTCTTGTATTCCTCCCCGCTGAGTTCCCCTGCACTCAGAGAACATCTTGGAGAACGTGCCCCTCGTAGAATAGGACGAATCAAAGCAGACTGGTGACCTGCACTCACCTTTGCCGTAGGACAGAGTGTCACAGGCTGTGAGAGCAGTCAGCACGGAGGGAAACAGCTCCAAGGACTTCCCAGTGCCCATCTTCCCCAGTTTGATGGCTTCTACGAAGAGTGACGCCAGTTGTGCAAGAGAGGGTCCAGACAGGGTTTGGGTCTGCATGTGACAAGACACGTCATGTTGTATGCACAGACTACAATCTGTTGGTTTGACCCCCACCCCCCACATACAACAGTCTAATTCACCTCCAGCATTAACAGTCCGATGATTTCCGCCGCCACCTCAGTCCGCAGGTCTCCAGACTCGCACAGCGGGACGCAGTGCAGATACAGCAGCAGTCTGCGTTTGGACCCATCAGCGGACTCAGGTGGAGAACCTGGAAGCAAACGGATGTAGGACACACCCCTTTACTACTGCTTCTATTACTACTTTATTACTATTCTACAGTGATGTGACACACTGTGTCGATGCTCATGAACGTGTATCGAGAAGAAGAAATCCAGGAAGTATTTAGTGGAGCACGCATCAGTTGTATTGTTGGGGCGGCGGGTGATGTCATCGAGGACATTCAAAGCGTCGCTGATATGGTTTGAATTTCGAGATTTGCAATCCCACTATGGATGTCCTCACAATCTCATAAGCAGGATCATTTCCAAAAAGAGGCATCCACTGAACCCTGTGGAACTCTTCTTTTATTCTCAGCAATGAATATTAAATATATGAAAACTGAATGATAGAAAAAAACTAAAAAATACAATAAACACCCCTATATCACTTACATAGGAACTATCTCCCTGTCCTGTTTGTATGATTTATTCAATCAGACTAAAATTATAGACAAACATTTGACAGTGAATATTATTTGTCATTCACCTGCAACACTCCGATACACAGAAAACAAATAATGAATTACATGTCTGAACAATACAATTCATAAATGCAGATGTAGTCCTCATTCTTGGCAGTGGGCCATTTTTCACGCCCACTCTACGTCAGATGTGAACAGTGTCCGTCTTTGTCCCCCAAACAAAGCATCACTACTACCAAACATCCACACGAACACCAGCTGCCACTCACCTTGAAATATGCTTTTAATCACAGCCCCGATCGCTCTGCCCTTCAGTGCGCTGTTAGTCACAGCAGCTGTCAGCTACAAAACACAGCAAGAAGCACCCATCGATTAAAGACGACATCCCACTGACGGAGCAAGTTTCCATCCGTCGGTCGACGAGTCGTGTCCAGGTGGACGTCAGCTGACGTACCTTGCCGTCTGGCAGACCGGACAAGTACTTCTGGAGTGCTCCTGTGTCGTCTCTCTCCAACAGAGAGACGATTTTATCCAGTTCTGCCTCCATAGCCTCACTGACCGGGGCAAATACAAAGTTAGCATACAAAATCCCGATTGTCGTAAACCTCTGCACTCGTCGATTTAAAAGTCTTTACTCCTAAACCACTGCTAATCTGTCGCGTCTAATGTACTTCTGTGCACTGGCCGAGTCTGTGTTGGACAGGTGGAGTCTTACCTCGCGTTCTGGATAAGAGAACGAGCACAAAACAGACCAAACTTCCCGCCAGCGAACGCTTCCCGTTCTTCTTCTTCTTCTTCTTCTTCTTCTTCTTAAATTGTGCGGGTGGTAACCGATGTTAAGGTGAACTACCGCCACCTACTGTGCTGGAGTGTGAACCAGCGTCGTCTAAGGTCTACTACACAGCAACAACAAAAAACAACTATATTCTTCGACTGAATCCTGTGTGTTTCATCAACTAAATAAGTTTCCCTGATCCAACGGTTAAAATGCTGAATCTGCCTGAGCTCCTTCTTCAGACTGACTCTCTGGAACAGCTGCTGCAGTAGGGAATAACTTGTTCTACGGACTCCTCTACTGAACAGATGTCACAAAGACAGGATGGGATGTTTCAATCAAATGTAGTGTTCAACCCAGTGAAGCAGCCATAATCCACTCGTGCTTTAATGCTGTCTTAGCAACGGGGTACGGGTGGCGTGCGGTATCCAGACAAATGTGACCAATTCAATTTTCAGTTTTGGAACAGCCACAGAACAACGTGGTCTTTGGTCCATCTGTAAATACTGGGATGAACGTATCACTCGCAACTCACAATATCCCCAAAACCTTCGTGCACATCCACTTGAGTATGAAATAATATTTGAACCGATGAAAAATAACGGTGGCGTTACTGTGAATGACAGTTTCTCTGATCACATCTGCAGCTGTTCTCTCAATGATCTCTCCTTTGATCGTGGGGGTCCGTCCCTCGAAGGACCCTGGAGAACTGTTTCCTCGGGGGTACAAGCAGCTGTCTTGTAAGCGCCACAACACGGTCTCAGAGCCTGAGCTTGTGCTACACGCAATTCTTTAACGGGGTTTCTGATGAGGTTTCTTCTGCTGAGACGTGGCATTACAGTTCCTTTTCCTTGTAAACAAACTATTTCACCTTCAGCTGTGTGTGCGTGACATCCCATCGTACAAGAGCGCGACACTGACATTACTGTTTATTTATTTCCGTCCTCATTTTACAAGGGAAGCACATGTTTTCATGTTTTGCCTTAAAAAAAAGACATATCTGATAAAAGACAAATAAAAGACATTCAAAACACACTGAAGAAGCAAGCAGAGACTGAACGAGACCCTCATTCTGGCCCCTGATAAGTTCCTCAAAGCAAAAGTTCAAGTTACCTCGCCCCAGCACCCCAATCAGCTGACGCCGTCTGACGCCTGGGAACAGAAATACATCCTAATGCCGTGTCCTGGACTCGGAGGCGTGCACGTCTTACCCACCTCTTAACATGAGAACAAAGGCAAATACCCTCTTGTGACCTTGCTGACATTTCTGGGCAATTACAAAAGGGATTTTAACCTCGCTCGGTATCACAAACCCTTCAGAAAGAACTCACACCGACCAGAAACGGACTGACAAAAACAACGGGACATCGTCATGGCTACGGAGAACCCTGGTCGTCACATCCACGCCAATGCCTGAACTACTCATCCTCCTCTTTTAGCCGTGTTCTTCGGGGGGGGGGGTCCCAACAATTTGGAAAAAGTAACAAATGCCACCAAAAAACTGGCAGGAACCAGGAGCACTTGGTTTCATCTAAAAACGACGGAAGGGGCCGCAAAGTGTCGTCCCCCAGACAAAGATGCATGACTGCTCAGGTTTAAAGGACAGTTAGCGGGTTCTGTCGGCAGACGCTGGAGGAATCAGACCCAACGCCACCAGGTGCAGCGGGGGCGTCCAGGGGTCTGCAGTCACCGGAGGGACAGAACGAGGACAGGAAGAGACACACCTCTGGTGTCAGGACCCCGGGGGGTCAGAGGCCGAGGTCCTTCCCTGGGACTCCCGGCGGTGAACGGCTGTTGCATAGTGTTTGATGTCGGTCTGCCCACCGAGAACATGTGACACAGAGCCGAGGAGGAGACATTCACTGCTCGTCAGTCACAGAGGAGACGGGGGGGGTCGAGGGACGTCGGTGGACGAGACCGCCGAGTGGTCCTGACCTCCTACACACGGTAAGGGACAACATCTGGAAACATCTGGACACGTTGCACTTCCTTGTGCGGCAATAAAAATCCTTGTGTTGCTGTAAAAACTGTCTGATACAGAACAAAGTGTCGACTGTTCAGGAAACAACAGTCAGGGTCAGGGTCAAGGTCAGGGTCATTCACTACAACTCCATGTCCTGAACTTCATCCTCAGAAAAGTCTGACATGGAGCTCTCGGAGGAGGAGTCACCGCCTCGCTCCTCCTGCTCATGCAGCGCCTCCTCAGTGGCGTACTTCTGGATGTACTCTGAAAGACACAGGGACAGGTGCACGTGAGCCCGTGTGTCCCTCCAGTAAACACAAGAGGGCGCTGTGTTACCTTTGATCTTGTGTTTATAATCGTCTGGTCGGTGAAGGTACATGGCGGCTGCGTCCCCGTTTAGAGGGTCTATGGGGTTGGGGTAGGCTAGCAGCTGGGGGAGGAACGACTCAAAGATGTTGGTGAGGTCTGACGGGTGAAGGGGAAAAACAAACGTTAAGACAGAGCAGTGCACAGATCAGCCATGTGAGAAGAACCACACGAGGAGGGAGGTGTGGAAGGGGGAGGGGGTCAACCCGTTAAATCTGTTTGGTAACAGCTTTGATCACCCTGTCCCACACACCCCTCTGAACAAGGGAGCTCTCTGGTAACAGAGGTGTGCTTGGGGTGGGGGCAGCCTGACGTCTGTCCATCGGGGACCACCCAGATGATCCAGATGAGGAGCTGACATGAACTGAACCCTGTATGTTCACACAGCTCCTGTCCCTCTGGGGTCTGGGGGCTGTCCTGCTGCCGTCAGTGTTGTGGGGTTTGCTGACCCGAGGCCGTTTACCCTCACAGGTTTGTCCTGTGATCCCACTGAGACTGGCTCTGTGCAGCATCCTACTGATCCGTCCACCTTTGTCCACGTTTGCTTTCCACAGCAACTTTAAGGTTCAGTGTTTTAGAGATGAAACACATCTACGTGTCAAAGATTACAGAACCTTCCTTTCATCACCATCAGTCCCCTCGGTGGAGGATGAAGAGCGCTGACGTACCGTAGAGCGCTGTCCACGTCTGGTTGATGACATCCAGACACACGGTTCCCGACCTGAGCAGCACACAACACAGGAGGACAGGGACAGTGAATAGAGGAGCGGGGACGGGCCAGGACCCCAGTCGAAGGTCTGGGAGGGATTCACTTCACCAGACTGGTGCTGCTGTTCCTTTTGGTTCGGTTACTTCTGTGGGGTATTTTCTTTTTCTAATCGTTAACGGGATGAATGAACCCTTTTGTCTCGGTTAAGCAGGTAGGTACACAGGTATTTAAACGTCCAACTTACGCCTCATCGATGTTGGGATGAAAGATCTTATTGATGAATCCTGTAAAAAGTTGAGATGAATCATTACGATTTGATCGATGGACATTTGGACAGGAGGAGAGGAGGTAGGAGTTTCCTACCTATGGACGGTGATTTGTACGGGTAGATATCGGGGAGGTCCACGCGAACCTTCCACACGCCTCCTTCGTACGGGGCTGCAAACAGCAAACAGCAATGAACCTCCACCATCTGGTCCTTTCATGAGGTCACAGTGAAGGGGGGAAATACAGTCCACGTATGGATGTCTTGGTTATGAGGGAGGGAGGGAGAGTCTCTCTTACTTCCAGGAGGTCCAAGGAACTTCACCACAAACTCGTTGAGTCCACTTAGAATGGTGACCTCATGTTTGCTCTCGATGCTGAGGGCCAGATTAGGAAAAGGCAAAACAACTACTGAAACTGCTCCCTAGCGGCTGGGTTTTGCAGAAGCCTGACTGTGAAGGTGAAAACATGTCCCTGCTCGGATTGGTGGGCCTCGGTCAGCTGTATGACAAGCCCCGCCCCTCTCCATGCTACGGATGGTAACAAGCGGACCAATCAGAGCGCAGCATCTGGCTGCAGAACAAAAACAAAACAACCGAGCTCACATTGTCCGAAAGCTTTTCACCCGAACTTCTGCCCATCGTCGAACAGCACGGGAAAACCACAATGAAACAGAAATATGTGAGAATATATGCAGACTAAGCAGTAACAACAAATACAAGCACAAAGTGAGTCCAAAAACAAAGGACGTAACGTCACCGGTTGTAAAATGTTCTTGTGTATGAAATGTTATGTTCCCTGTGGTCTTTACATTAACAGACTGCAACTGATGGGCTTAGTCATACATTAATATGAGCTTTTCCAATCATTTGACCACCGTCAACACAACAACGATACAGTGAGTTGTTTTTTGTTTTGTGGTATTTTACGGTAAACGTGTTTATTCTCTATTGAGTGCTGCTGGCAGCTACACAGCTAATTCACCCCGGGAACCCGTGGGCATTTGGATTCGTGGATTCAGGAAAATAGTACAAAGGGCCTCCGAGTGATACAACATAACAACACACGTCTGGCATGTCAACGTTAAAAGTTAAAAGCATTGTTTCTTGCGCAAATACTGGTCTGACGCAGACGTGTGATACAAACGTGTTGCGACACATCCCCTCGCGATCTCTCCACATAAACAAGCAGCGGCGCTAAAGTGTTAGCACGCTAACGCTGGCTAGCAGGCTAACAACAAACTGTAGACGGTGGAGCTGGCTCGACACCCCGACAGCCGAACAGGGAACAGGCTGACACACGCCAACGTGTAAAGTCGAACCCTCGACTGACAATCGCCACTGACATCAGACTACAACAACACACGGCGGCGGAATGCAGATACTCAGCGGTTAGCATCGGCTGAAAGTAGCAGCACCGGGAAACTACAATCAGCAGGAAATACACGACCCGTCTGTGCTGACCCGACTGTGCATCATGTTTGATGTGATGTGGAAAGGATACAGTTTCACCACGTCGGTATCCATTCGCCTCTTGCCTGGACTCGGAGACGACATGATTGTGTTCCTTCCCGAGGAGATCCGAAAACACTGCGGCGATGAAGCTTCGACACGTTTCTTTTGTCAAATTTCTACCAGCCCATCAGACTGCGGCCGTCCCACAGTGTCCACCGACGAGTTCTGAGCTGCACCATCGCCCACTTGTCCCCCGGGTGTCCGGACGTGTCCCCGCCAGCTCGGCCTCGTTGTGTGCGGTCCGGTCCGACGACCGATGCACGTGAACCTCCGGCAGGGGGAGGGAGGTGTACAAATACACAGCACAACCCCACATGTTCCCTGTCATCCACAGAAAAAACACTGATCAGAGACCATGACTCACGAGCAAATCTTCAGATGATCATCTCCGGACTAACTGGGGACACACGTCACACAACAAGCAGGAATTCAATGAAAAACAAACACGACTGAACTCTGCACCCAATCAAAGAAGTTTGATGAGAGCAAACCAGAGGCTTCTACTAACCCTAACCCCAATGACCTGTCTGCACAGGGAGCGTCTCATACCGTGACACCCGGTGCTTTGTCTGCACAGACTGATGGTCGCAGTGTCTCAGTGGCTCCTGGTGAATGTGCATCCACACAAACTGAACCCCCGGTTGGAGAGTCATGTCTTCTTATTTCTGCACATGTAGTATTCACAGGTGAAACCCAGCTACTAGGGAGCAGTTGCAGTAGCAGTTGCGGTTGCAGTTGCAGAAGCCATTGTTGCCTGGTGCCGGTCCCAAGCCCGGATAGACGGGGAGGGGTTCGTCAGGAATGGCATCCGGCGTAAAACTTTGCCAAATCAAATATGCGAGTCATCAAAACGATTTCCAAACTGGATCGGTCGAGGCCTGGGTCACCGACCGCCAGCAGTGCTGTTCACCTACAGGGTGCTGTTGGAAAATGGACTACTGTTGGTCAAAGAAGAAGAGGAGGACGACTGGTGCAGGGAAAGAGGGAAAAGAGGAAGGTTAGAAGGATCAGTCTGAGGTTAGGAACTCTGAATGTAGGTTCAATG
>JBBMJM010034055.1:0-18403 GCA_037832705.1 Centriscus cristatus
TCTCTCTGTCTCTCTCTCTCTCTCTGTCTCTCTCTCTCTCTCTCTCTCTCTGTCTCTCTCTGTCTCTCTCTGTCTCTGTCTCTCTCTGTCTCTGTCTCTCTCTCCCTCTCTCCCTCTCTCCCTCTGTTTCTCTCTCTCTTTGCCCCCCCCCTCTCAGTCCGTCCACTGTTATTTGAACCTTCTCCAGTGTTTGTCCCTCCGTCCCGTCTCACATAACTGAAGCAGGGGAAGTAGAAATACAGAAATGAACCAATGAATCACAGCTTCCTGAGACCTCGCTGTCACACAAGCGTCAAGTCGTTGGTTCGATGGAGGGGGAGGTGGAGGGGGGGTGTTCTAAGGTGTGTGAGGTCACTGAGGACACTGGTCTGTGTGTCGTCCTCAGGTGGAACAGTCCTTCAGCTACCTGGATCTACAGGGCATCAACAGCAGCAAGCCCACCCAGGTACACACACACACACACACACCCTGAACGACGTGTTATCGAGTTTGTCACTGACATTTTTTAACCCTTTAACAATGGTTTCACTGCGGATTCATTCGTTAAGTACGCTCGGTTCCTGTAGCTCCCAGGAGGGACTCATGTCCTGCAGGTTTTAGACGTCACCCTGCTCCTACACGTTACCAGACCTCAGCAGAACCTCACAGAGACGTTCCATCGTCTCCACAGAGACGTTCCATCGGTCCCTGGAAGTTGACAACAGCCATGATGCTGTCACCATGGTAACGACAGCACCGTGGTGGTTCTCACGGTTCAGGAACCGATGGACGTTTTCTGGCTCCGTAATCGTGTGACTGCAGTGCTGGGTACCATCGGTGTGAAAGGGATTCTGGAGGAATGTTCCGGACTCTTGAAAGAATTCTGTGAATGTTGGCTGGAAACAGATCAGAGGTGAAAGGGAAGTTGTCACCTCAACAGCTTTTTTCCAGTAAACACACAGCGGCGCCCTCTGCTGGCGCACCCGGTCACCTTAGGCGGCTCCGCCCCGTCCATGACCAGTTCCTGCTGCTCCGGAGCAGTGGTCTCCACTCACGGCAGACCTCTGTCGCCCCCTGCAGCTGGTGCTGGAGTTTGAGCGCGGCCCCTGGAGCCTCCGGCTGAGCTCGGTGGAGGAGGTGGACGAGGCGATCGCTCACATCGGCGGCTGCCTGCAGCGGATCTGCCCCGCCGAGTCGCCCGGGTGCGTGATCCAGAACGAGACACGTTGCTGCTGCTGCTGCTGCCGGTGTGACAGAATAAAGTCAGACTCTCCCTCTGTGTAAGGAAGGAAGGTGATACGGAAGGTGAGTGTGAAGCCCCCGGAGAGGAGCGCCGCCCTCCAGGCCGTCTGGGACGAGCAGGCGTCAGATCTGGGACCCTGCGGTAAATGTCCGACCGTTGAATGTGTCTGCTGGTTCCACTGTGACGTGTGTGTCAGCGACGCGTCCTGACGACTCTTTCAGGAGGGTTCTCTCATCAGTACTGGTGCGTGTGCGACCACCTGAACCTGCCCTACAGGGAGGAGGTCCAGTGGGTGCGTGAACCCGCCTCAGCTTCTTCTGCTTCCTCCGTCCTTCCTTTGGGATTTCTCTTCTGACCTCGTTTTCTTATTGTGGCCGTCTGTCGTGCCCCCAAGTTATCTGTTTCACCCGATGTCAACAGACGTCACCGAAGAACCTTTGCTACATTTGTCATGGGACTTCTCTCCTCTCCTCTTCCGTGCTCTGTCTCTGTCCCTGTCCCTGTCCCTGTCCCTGTCCCTGTCCCTGTCTCTGTCCCTGTCCCTGTCTCTGTCTCCCTGTCTCTGTCCCTGTCTCCCTGTCTCTGTCCCTGTCCCTTGTCTCTGTCTCCCTGTCTCTGTCCCTGTCCCTTGTCTCTGTCTCCCTGTCTCTGTCTCTGTCTCCCTGTCTCTGTCCCTGTCCCTTGTCTCTGTCTCCCTGTCTCTGTCCCTGTCTCCCTGTCTCTGTCCCTGTCCCTTGTCTCTGTCTCCCTGTCTCTGTCCCTGTCTCTGTCTCCCTGTCTCTGTCCCTTGTCTCTGTCCCTGTCTCTGTCCCTGTCCCTGTCTCCCTGTCTCTGTCTCCCTGTCTCCCTGTCTCTGTCTCTGTCTCCCTGTCTCTGTCCCTGTCTCTGTCTCTGTCTCCCTGTCTCTGTCCCTGTCTCCGTCCCTGTCTCTGTCTCTACGTTTCTCCTCCGAGGTCACGTCTGTCGTCCTTTGTGTGTCTTCAGGACGTGGACACCATCTATCTCACTCAGGACACCAGAGAGCTCAACCTGCTGGACTTCAGTCACCTGGACAACAGGTACGTGATCCTCCGGGTCCGTTCCCACGTCGTCACGTCGTCCTGCTCGTCCGTGAGTGTCGTGTCCGTCCTCCAGGGATCTGGTGCCGATCATCGCTGCTCTGGAGTACAACCAGTGGTTCACCAAGCTGTTTGCCAAAGACTGCAAACTGGTAAGACTGTCTGCGGGACGCACAGCGTCTGTATAGTGCACAACATCTGCACACATGTGCATTTCTTGTGGTGGTGTAACGTCACTGGAGACTGTGTGTGTGTGTGTCCGTGCGTGCGTCCAGCCCACAGATGTGTGTGACCAAATCCTCCGAGTGGTGTCTCGCTCGGGCCGGCTGGAGGAGCTGGTGCTGGAAAACACGGGACTCAAGAGGTCAGAGGTCAAACACACAGGCAGGGTTTGCTTCGGTGTGTGTCTGTGCATGCGTGCACGCGCTCACCTGTGGGTTTTTTTCCCACAGCGACTTTGCTCAGAAACTGTCCATGGCACTGTCATATAACCCCACCTCCACGCTGCACACACTCAACCTGAGCAACAACTCACTGGAGGACAAAGGTCAGAGCGCGCGCACACACACACACACTCACTCCCAAATCTATCATTCACTCACTTTAATGGTGAAACATACAGATGTTTTCCCACGGAAGTCCGGCGCCCCCCTGTGGCCATGTTCAGTCAGTGCGTGTGTGTTCCTGCTGCAGGTGTGTCTGCTCTCAGTGCTCAGATCGCCAAACTGCCGATGGGCCTGAAGCGCCTGAACCTCTCCAGAACATCCATGTCTACCAAAGGTAAGTGAGTCCTGCAGAGAAGAATCTGCAGAGAAGTTCACTGCTTCAGTGAACTCAAGAACTGTGTGTGCGTGCGTGCTTGCAGGTGTAAACAGCCTGTGCCAGGCTCTGTGTGCAAACCCTGTCATGTCCTCCAGCCTCACACACCTCGACCTGGCGGGAAACTCACTCCGAGGTGACGACATGCCGGTATGAAGCCACGCCCACCTCACCCGTCTGCTGTCGTCATTCGTCCCTTGTTTCTGCAGCTTAATTCATAATAATATCAAGTAGGAGTTTGAATGAGGAATAAAACACAGGAAACACAGATGTTGGCAGGAGCGGCTGCCTGTTATTTCCTGGATGTGATGACTGGTGCAGAGAGAGGTGGGACACCTGGTGGGCAATCACTGTACTGCACCTTCAGTTTCACCGCCCACTGGGCTCAGGCCATCAGAGGTGAAGCAAACGTGGACTGAACCGGTGTTTGTGTCAGTGAAGCCGGTGTTTCCTCCACAGAACCTCCACAGCTTCCTGAGTCGCTCCAACCACCTGGAAACTCTGGACCTGTCCAACAGCGACGTCTCTCTGGAGCAGGTGAACGCCGGCTGTCGTCTGCAGCTTCGGCTCTCAGCTTCGGCGGCTAACGCAGCTGCTTGTGTTTCAGGTGTCTGCGTCTCTTCTCAAAGGATCGCTGAAGCACCTCTCTGTCCTCAACATGTCAAAGACCCTGTACTCTCACAGGTCAGAGGTCAACCCTTTGACCAGTACCTTCGAGCTAGCAAAGCGTCATGGAAACAGTTATTAGACGCAGCCTGTGTATCGTGTGGCAGGACAGACAGCGCCATCTACTGACGTAAGAAATGCAGTGACTGTTTTTTGTCCAGAACACAGATGGACCTTCGTGGTACCAGGCGTTAACATGAACGAGGCTGTACTGCTGTAATTACTGTACCGTAATTACCTGACTATTTGCGCAGATAACGTGGATTGCTTTCAGAAAGCTGAGAAGTTGCTGTCATTACGGTAATGGCTCGCTGGCTTTGGGATTACCGTAACGACAGCAACATGGCTGTTCAGCTTTCAGGAGCGGCTGGCTCCTCCTCCCGGCTCCCAATGTGACGCACCACAAGTCTGACATTGGAATCATCGTTTTCAACTTGTTTCTTCTGATCCCCTGTCTTTCACAAACCCTCCCCCAGGAAATGTAAAGAAATCCCCGTGTCCTTCAAGAAGTTCTTCAGCAGCGCTCGGGCTCTGAGCGCCGTCAGCCTGTCGGGAACCAAACTGCCCCTGGAGGCGCTGAAGTACGAACGCGAGCGCTGGCGTGTCGTGGACGCCTCAGCTCCTCCGGTGTTGACCGTGTGATGTTTGTGTGCAGAGCTCTGCTACTCGGCCTCGGCTGCAACCCCAACCTCAGTGACGTGTCTCTGGACCTCAGCTGCTGCGAGGTAAAACGTCCGGGCCGTGATGTATCTTCATTCTACCCTGGTCGTTTGTCGAGGAAACGGGAACAGACTGTTCCTTTGTCTTTTCATGTGTACTGGACATGTCACCCTGCCTGTGGTCTTCACTGTCACTTTTGGGGGGGGGGGGGGTCTCTGTACCCACTTTTCAAACCAAAGTGAAGCCCATGCAACAATGTTTGCGATAAAGCTTCGTTTTCAGCGAGCGAATCGAATCATTCGACTCCTTTGCGGCGATCGAACCAGTGAATCGGGTTCACTGCTGAACTGTGAAATGAGCGAATCCCCCAAACGATCGGTTCTTTAGAACGAATCATTGGATCCAAACGACTCCGTCCCGTTCTATCTTGTTTAAAAACAGATGAAATCAGCCCGACGTCACCGAGCGTTGACTGACTCTCTCTGTCTCTCAGCTGCGCTCAGGAGGATCCCAGATCCTGGAGGGTTGTATCGCTGAGATCCCAAACATCAGCAGTCTGGACATTTCAGACAACGGTGGGAGCGTCTCGGAGAAGAGCCATGGTGGGGAGGGTCTGGCCGGTGCTGACCGTTGTTCCCTGTTGCTCGTCTCAGGTCTGGACATGGATCTGACCACGCTGCTGGTGTGGCTGGCCAGGAACCGCTCCATCCGACACCTCTCGCTGGGCAAGAACTTCACCAACATCAAGTCCAAGTGAGGAACAGACCCCTGCAGCTGACCTGTCCCAGACGTCGGTCCAGCACCGCGTCCGTCTGGACCAATCACACGGGTCTAGATGTCTGTGGGCGGGGCTTAGCAGGGTGACCTCAGTGGACGGTGTTAGGAGTTGACAGGAACCCAGTCGGACCGCCTCTGTCTCCACCCTGGTGACAGAACCCCCCCCCCCCCCCCTCAGTGAACACTCACAATGACTGTCTTTTTCTCCAGGAACGTGGCTCCGGTGCTGGACAACCTGGTTCACATGATTCAAGAGGAGGACTCTGTGAGTGGGACTTGACACAGCAGCTGCTCAGAAACAACACTGTTTCACCCCCCCCCCCACCCCCCCTTCCCCCCACAGCCACTCACCTCACTGTCCCTGGCTGATTCCCGGCTGAAGACCGACCTGTCCATCGTCCTCAACGCGCTGGGCAGCAACACGTCTCTGACCAAATTGGATATCAGTGGAAATGGGATGGGCGACATGGGGGCCAAGATGCTGGCCAAGGCCCTTCAGATCAACACCAAACTCAGGTGACCGCCGGGGTCCAGACCGTCCCTGGACTCATTCGACCCGCTGACCTTTCCCCGGCGCTGCGTTCACGCCAGCATGCTGTGGAGTAGTGTAATCACATGACTGTTTTAGCAGACGTGGGCCTGTAGATGGCGCCGTGTGTCAGGTGCAGTAGTTCCAGTCGCGCTGACGAGGTGTCGTCTGTGTGTAGGACGGTCATATGGGACAGAAACAGCGTCAGTCCTCGGGGTCTGCAGGACGTCGCCGCTGCGCTGGAGAAGTGAGTACGAGTCCACGGAGCTGCACGGAGCTGGTGGGGGGGTTGACGGGTCCCATTGTCCACAGGAACTACACCATCCGCTTCATGCCCGTTCCCATCGTGGACGCTGCTCAGGCTCTGAAGACCAACCCGGAGAAGACGGAGGACGCTCTGCTCAAGGTGTGTGTGTGGTAACAAATCGTAATCACATGACTGTATCAGAAAACATCCAGCGGTTCCTGAGAGGTGCCCCCCCCACACACACCCCAATTGATTACCGTAATGACTCACCAGCTTCTGGCAACGGAGCAAAGGGAATTACCGTAATGACAGCAACATGGCTCTTGTCGACGTTCAGGAACCGATGACACGTCTGGGTTTTCTAAGTGCAGATACTTAGTGTCATTACGGTACTCCAGAGGGGGCCGGTGTGAACGTGCTGCTAGCGTCGGTGTTGTCTCTGGGCAGATGGGACGGTACCTGCTGAGGAACCACGAGACCCGGAAATACCTCCAGGAGCAGGCGTACAGGCTGCAGCAGGGGATCGTCACCACCACCTCCCAGCAGGCAGGACCCCCCCCACACACACACACACACACACGCACGCTGCCGAGCGGTCACGTGACCTCTGACCTCTGGGGCCATCTCCCCTGTAGATGATGGACACGATGTGCGTGCGGGTTCAGGACCACCTGAACTCCCTGAGGTTCACGGAGACCAGCGCGGTGCAGGAGGACATGAAGGTGGCCGAGAACCTGATGAAAGACGCCAGGAACTCAAAGACGGTGAGTGACGTCCGACACACGACACGTCGCCTCAGCAACCCACAGGTGCTGGAACTCACCTGAAACATTTGGAAAAAGCTGCTCCCCAACCTGTACCACTTGGGGGGGGCCGGCGGCGGCGGCTCCAGAGGGGCGTGCGGCGGCGCCATCGAGGACAAGCTGCAGTCGATGGCGGGAGACCTGTCAGCCGTGCTGGATGAACAGCTGCAGGTAGGGGGGGGCTCAGGGGCTCCGAGGGGCTCTGAGGGGCTCGTCCTCTCCGGTCTGACGCTCCGACTGTTGTGGTGCCGCAGACGATGTTGGGGTCCATGGTGGACGCCGCCGAGGGGTTGTGTCCTCACGTGATGAAGGGGAGCGGCCTGCGGCAGGAGCTGATGAAGGCCGGCGCAGGGAGGATGAGGGTCCCACGCAGCTTCATCACCGCCACGCTGCTGGAGCAGTCGGGGGTCGACATCATGAACAAGATCAGGTCCAAAACACGGAAACGTGCACCAACAGAACCTCACACACACGATGACGGTCAGCATGTGAACATTGAACTGAAGTGGAGTTCACCGGTCTCTGAGCTGGAGGCTGAAGACGATGTTGTAAATTGTGGTGAATCGATTCAAACAGTGAAGCCTGTTCCTGTAGAAATCCCTCACACATTCATCTCTCTTCATTTTCATGGAGCTGAAAGTTGTAAAACATGAAAATGAAAAGAAATGAACGCGAGTCTTCGTATAAAGATGTTGAGATGCACCTGTAGAACCCGTTTCCGTGGCGACAGCAGCGTGACTGACAGCTGGTCGTCGTCCTCTGTCGGCAGCGAGGTGAAGCTCAACGTGGCGTCGTGTCTGTCTGATCGCATCGTGGACGAGCTCCTGGAGTCTCTGTCCAGGTCCCAGCGCACCCTGGTCAGTGTCCTCCCCGTCCATCTGTCCGTCCGTCCGTCCCGTCATCTCACCCCTCCCTGTCCCTGCCGCCCCCCCCCCCCCCCCCAGGCCGACCACCTGATCCGGAAGGGCCAACCTCTGGTGCAGCAGGAACCTCCGATGGAGGCCGAGGTTCTGGACGAGACGGTGCTGCAGGCAGAAGACCAGGACACGATCCGGGGTCAGACTCACGGGCTGGACGACATGGACGGCTGCACGGTGCGAACACGCCGAGAACACGCCAAGAACACGCCGGTGTAGAACCGCTGAATAAAACGCTGCTTGTTTCCACCAGATGACCAAGTCCAAGAGGAAGAGTATTCTGGTGAGGATGCTCCGCCCTGTTTCTGTGGCGTTTGGTGAGTGATCGCAACCACGGCAACCGAACAAACACAGCCTCCGTTGGAGCTGTTGATGGTTAACTGTCGCTCAGAGATGGAGTTCGACCTGGACAAGGCTCTGGAGGAGGTTCCCGTCCACGTGGAGGACCCGCCTCCTGCTCCCACGCTGCAGCTGGGCAGACCTTGTGTCTCCCACGGCGACCACCTGCTTCAGCCTTCTCCACTCGACGCCGAACCCGAGTGTGTGAGCGAGCTGCCCCCTGTGGAGCACCGCACGCTGGTGCACCGCACCAAACTCCGGCCCAAAGCCAACAAGAGGACCAGACCCAGCCGAGCACCTGTAGGTCCCGAGAACCAGAACCATCAAAGTCCGGTTCCGACCAAAGGTTCCAGGAACAAACAGCTGCGATGTCCCATGTAAACCGCTGGCGTTTCCACAGCAACAGGGGTGGTGCAGCGTGCTGTAAACCAGACAACTCTGGAGTTTCTGTTTGTGGGTCAGTTAGCGTAGCATGTAGCATAGCATGTGACGCACGGTTTCAAAGCTGATTGGTCAGAACGTTAGCGACGGTGTGGAACGTCTAGAACCCCCCCACCCCCACCCCCCGGAGCTGCTGCTGCTGCTGGAACCTTTGTTCTGGACCTCGAACATCTCAACGTCCGGCCGCGGCACCGTCGTGATGTTTACGTTGTAAGAATCATCAGATGCAGCTGATTGTGATTCGTCTGTTTCAGCGTCAGGCCGCTGGGGGCTCCGCCCCCCCGGAGTCCGAGCAGAACAGCATGATGGGAAAGCTGGACGAGGGTCTGGAGGAGTTCTTCTCCAAGAAAGTCATCAAACTGAGCTTCAGGTGAGACTTTGTCAGAAGATCAGCAGTGTGAGCTCGTCGTCAGCCCCCCCCCCCCCCCCCCCGTGTCTCCTCATGTTCAGACGTTCTGCTGCCAAACCTCCGTCTCCCAGCGTGCAGGACGCGTCCGAGAAGAAGCTGGAGTCCAGGAGAAGTGGTTTGTTCAGCCTCATCAAATCACGGACCTCGCGCTCAGAGAAGAGCCACGGGGGGGCTTCCATCACTGCGCCGCCGCACGGCCCACCCTCACCCTCACCTTCCGTCGCCACGGTAACAGAGGAGTCCCCGCCGACGGCCCCCCCGGTGAAACAGCCCGAGCCACAGCCAGAGCTCCAACCCCCGGACGCCACGGACTCGGAGACGGCCGAGGAGGAGAAGGAGGACGAGAACCCGGAGACCCCCCCCGTCCCACGCCACACGAGGGTTCCCGTCATGAGGATGGACCTGCTGGCGGAGATGAAGGCCCGGCAGGAGAAGATGGCTGCTCACAAGGTCCGTCTGACATCACCATCACACCCCCATGTGCCCCCCGCTGGTCCTAGCATGTGCACGTGTACTTAGGATGGGGTCACAGCAGAGGACCACCAACCCACACAGTCTCCTCTCCTCAGGTCGGACAGGAGAGTTTTACTTTTGTGACTTAACTTTTTTTTTTCTCCCTATTCCAGTCGGAGTCCTTGTCCAAGGTGGACGGAGACACACGTGAGTGACAGACCGACGCTATCGCGGCTGAAACCCCTGCGCTGGCATACGTCGGAGTACCGTAATTACAGGACAAGATTGGTTCAGGAAAAAGTGTTGCAGCGTGGAGTGACACTCTTCAGCTGTCAGGAACTGTTCCATGTTTTCTGATTGCACAGATAGTCTTGTTACTACGGTACTCCCGCCTGTGCTCGCTCCGACCATGCGGTCGGTGTCAAAGATCGTCCTCATTCGTCTCTGCAGACGCCGACGAGTCCCGTCCAGAACCGGCTCCGCGCTCCAAAGCCCCCGTGCTCAGCCCCAAGCCACCGGCGCTTCAGGTCACCAAACCGGTGCTGGGACCCCAGAAGTCTGGGCCGCTGAGCCCCCCCGGGCCCAGCGGTACGGCGGGTTCTCCTCTGTCCTCAGGCGACCGTTCTGCGTCCGCTGCTGCTGACGTTAGTGTTGACGAGACAGCGGCAGGCGGCTCGTTCCCACTTCCTGCCCCCCGCCTGAAGAGGGCGCTGTCGGAGCAGGAGAGAGAGGGCGACAGCAGCGGTGCCAAAGGTCTGTCACCGCAGGGGGGGAGGAAGGTCTTTCTCCCTCAGCGACTTCCTGTGGCGATCGGCCGTGTGCAGACCGTCTGTGGTCTTCTCCCGGCAGACGCAGACGCTCTGGGGTCTCCCGGTGCGGCGGCGCCCCCTGACATCGGCGGCCGGCAGTGGTCGTCTCTGAAGACGCCGTCCAGCCCTCCTGCTGTGCCACCTGACGACCGGGAGCGAGCCAAGTCCCTCCCCCTCTACGGTCTGACCAATCACAGCACTCCCCCCCGATCAGAATCACAATCGCCTTTGTCACTGTATTTGTACAATGAAATAACGAACCCGTCCCCCCGGCTGACGCCATGTTTCCTCTGCAGTGACGCCTCCAGTCGACTCCGACCCCCCCGGGGAGCCGACTCCTGCCGCCGAGCACGAGCCGGAGGACACGTGTGAGGACGAAGCTCGCCCGGCGTGACGCCGTAAACATGTTGATGCTGAGGAAGTTGGTGGGCGACCTGCAGGTCGGAGGAGGAGGAGGAGGAGGGGGGGTCTCTCTGAGGGACGGTGGGCCGTCTGCAGCTTCTTCAATGAATCAGGTTCTGGGCACCCGGAGGACGTCGTCGGAGGTCGGTGACCTTTGGACAATCTCTCCCGTTCCCTGGAGAGTGGAAAAACACTGAAGGAACATGGCAGCAGACATGGCGGTGGTTGTTTGGAGAACAGCGGGGTCTTATTTCACTTTTAACCTCACTGAGCACAGGAAGGCGTCGAGTGGAGCCACGTTGTTTGTAAAAGTACCCAGTATTTTTAGACAACAGCCCTGATCTTATTTACTCAGTCTGCTGATGTTACTTCAGGTTTTCGCAGCAGGAAACACGAGCTCATACGTACGAGGATTACAGGCACATGTTAAAAAAAAGATTTCTGGGTTTGAAGCCAGAATTTCATAATTTCATAAAAGTTCAAGTTGATTTCACACTGATATTTTTCTGACTTTATTCTCAAAACTTGAAGTTTTTACATGTTGATCTCCATGTTCTTAAATGACAAGTAGTCCTGATCCTCTTCGGTGGTCACATGATCAGATCTGCAGGAAAAAAGTCTCTATATTTAATGTTCTGTTCGTTCAGATGTTTTTTCTTCTGCAGTTTGACCTGATTTTAGTTTCATCTGTTCCACAATCGAGCCTCGTCTCTGAACGCTGCTGCTGCTGTTTACCTTCATCACAACCTGACGTGTGTTAATAATCCCGTCACACCGCACTCGTCACTAAATATATTAGATAAATATCCAATGTTCCTGTGTTATACAGTTAAACCAGGTTTGTGGGTTCATTTTCTTCCATCGGTTATTCCCAGCATGAATCTTATTTACTGGTGATTGTTTTCTTGTTTGAGGGAGAATGTTTCTATAGATTCATCTTTGTTCTAAGTGCATCCAGTCAATATGTATGTTATTCGTTTGCCTGTTTTGGTGGTTCTGTATCAATAAATCCCGTTGTACTGCTCAGACTTCTCTTCCCGTCTGTCCCCTGGAATGACCACAGGGTGGCGCTGTGGCTTCACCTCACGGCTCAAGTTTATTTTTAAAGCGAGAGGGGCAGCGACCTGTCCGCTTCGAACACTGACGATTGAAGCTGTTTGTGAGTGAGCGCCTGGTTTGATTCCTCAGTGTTACTTCACTATCACTATTACTCTTTACTTTTTTTCTCCTCTAGTTATTGTAATTTGTCTGAAACGTGTTAAGGAACAAACGTATCATTTTAAAACCGGAGAAACGATTTTTTTAAAAAAAGAAAAAACAGCTCCCGCAGCAGTGGGCGGGGTCGAGCAGAGCAGACACGCGCCCCCGCAGCTCGCGCGCGCTCCCGGAGCAGGTCTCTGTCCGGAGGCAGCGACAAGTCGGACGTCTCCGGTCGCTCCGGTTTACCTGCGTCTCTGCCGCTCCAGCATGCGGACACCGGGTCCAGCGCGCCCCTGCTGAGAGCCGCCGCTGCCCGCCTCCGGAGCTCCGTGAGCGGGGTGACTCACCGGCACCGTCCGCCCTGTGGATGGAGCTCAGCGGCGCCCGGTGAACGTTCGAGTCCGCAGCGGAACATGGAGGCGGTGATGGAGAGAGAGTGCAGCGCGCTGGGGGGGCTGTTCCAGACCGTCATCGGAGACATGAAGGTGAGTTCAGCATTAGCATGAGGTGTTGACGAGCTAGCAACAGCATCGGGGATAAAGAGTCATAGAACGCTCCTTTGAGACGTTTCGGTCTCACCAGAACTTTCTATTTGTTAGTAAACATCTAGCTCCACCTTCAATGACACTGCCGTGTTTCGTTTGTGTTTTATTCTGGTCATCAGTGTTTTTCTTTGTGTCAACGTGAGCGGATCTGTTACCGCAACAAACACAGCAAGATCGCAATGGTTTCCCGCTCACTTTTTAAGTAAACATTCTGTCCGGTTCTATTTTCCTGCCCAGAGACGTGAGAAAGTCACATGACACAAACTGTCCAATCACAGCGGCCGTGGTCTGCGGCGGTCCAGGTCGCCGCGGTGAAGGGTACGGTGTGTCGCGCCATTGGTTTATCGCGTGCGGACGCGAGCACGAATAAACGTATCAATCAAGTTTTAGTTGTTCGAAGTTTCAGAGAAGGAACGTGAACAAACAACTTTTTTTCTGTTTCTTCAGTGATGTAATAAGAGGTGGAGCCTCTGGTTGCCCCGCCCTCTTCGCTGTGCGCCATGTTCAGTCTGTCGTCCAATGGGATCCTGGAAACAACCGTGGTCTCAGGGTGAAAACGTTCTAGTTCTCGCCCTCATCCTCCTCTGCCCGCCTTGTTCGGTTCCGTTATCTTGTCAAACAGGAAGTTCCACTCCACCGTCTCTTCCTCTGTTGTTGGTGACTTTCAGCTCCACCTACAGGTGTGGAGGATGAACTACAGCCTAACGGATCCATTTGTTCACATATTGTTGATAGGATGATGAGGAAGACAGAGGAATCAGAGATGGCTTTGGTCCGTGTGGGCGTGGACAGAGTGCCCCCCCACACACACACACACACAAACCCACCATCATTGAGGTTTTCCTCTGTCAGCGTAAAGAGTGTGTGGTGGAGGAGACGAGTCCTTAATGAAAGAAAACACTCAGTCGAGTCGAAGCCAGATGAGTCGCTGCTGACGAGTGTTTTCCCGGCAGAGGAGTGTTGCTGTTTCAGACAACGTCTACGAGGGGTAGACGAGGGGTAGCGCCATCTGACGCTAGCTAACGTTAGCGTTAGAACGTTCCGCTCATGTCACAGCGACTGAGATTCGGACAAAGAGGCGGTTTGTGTTTTCGTCTTTGGGGCCCACTTGTTGCTGGATGAACTTCAAATCTGACGAGATTGACCTTTGACCCTCAACTGGATAAAAATGTTTAGATGTGTGTGCACGTCTGTGCTGGAGACTCTGAGGCAGACGTCTGTTGATCCCTTTAAGTAGAACTCACACACACACTGACAGGAAGCAGCAACACTTCACAGCGATGTTGGGTCCATTTGAAGCTCAGCCTGTGTGTGTGTGTGTGTGTGTGTGTGTGTGTGTGTGCGCGCGCGTGCTAATCACCATCTTTCTTGTTAAACACATTTGTATGTTAAGATAATCGATGTATGAGGATGCTGATCGTCATGGAAACCATGTTCCAGAAGCCCTGTCGGGTCACGTCTGTTGTGTGAATCTGGACGTGATGTTGTTTGAGGAAACACGCGGGGGGGGGGGTCTCCAATTTTATCCTGCGCAGTCACCGGCCCGACGACAGAGGTGGATCCCTGAAGGACCAGCAGGCTTCTGCTGCCTCCGGGTGTTGCCACGGTGACAGTTGATGTCCTCGGTGGCTGATGGATGTGGTGACTCTGCTGTTGCCTGCGACGGAGAGAGAGAGGACGTATGACCCGTGTCAGAGCAGATGATAAACGAGTGGGGGGGGGCATCCACGACGGACTCCTGCACAGTCAGAGTTCACCATTTCCTCTGTGTGTGTGTGTGTGTGTGTGTGTGTGAGAGAGAGAGAGAGAGGCCTGGCGAAATACAGTTTGTGTGTGTATGCTTGGTGGGGATGCGGTACAATCCTCCTCCCCTCCCCACAAATCTGTCCACGTATGAAGCCCCTCTGCACCAACAGCAGTGGCGCTGCCATAGCAACGGTAACCAGGCGATGACGCTGGCTCAGGAATGGAAGAAGCAGAGACACACCCACCTCTGCCAGCCGGAAGGAGAGTGTGTGCGTGTGCGCAGTTCTCCCACCAACTCAGCTGCTGGTACATCAGATGTTTGTCCTGGCTCCGCCCCCTGCGATTAAAGCAGTTCCTCCTGTGCTCGTGTTGCTCTGGAGCTGGGGTCTTCACTGACTCTGGAGAGGAGACCAGGTTTCTGTTGCTAAAAGTACATCAACTCGGCAGTGGAGGAGATTGTGTGAATGGGCGGGGCTTGTCTCCTCGCAGCCGATGGGGGGGTCAACTAATGGAGCAGGTGTAAATCAGGTGGGGGGGGGTTGATCCGTCTCCTCTGTCTGTCTTCACTGTGGAGTTAAATGGACGGACATGTCCGACCTTCTACGAGTGTGACGTGGACACGACGCACGCATTTGATCTGTGTCATCACTCCTCTTCCTCTTCCCTCGTCAGGGGGCGTATCCTGTGTGGGACGACTTCATCAGCAAGGCCGGCAAACTGCAGGCACAGCTCAGGTACACCCCCCCCCACCCCCCCGAAAAAAAAAAAACCACACACACACAGTGGGTCGCAGTTTGAACAAATCGACTTCACACAGAAATGTAATCGAACGTCTGTCGTCTCACAGGACGACGGCCGTGGCTGTAGCAGCCTTCCTGGACGCCTTCCAGAAGGTGGCCGACCTGGCGACCAACAGCAGAGGTAGGTGTGGGTGTGGGGGTGAACACCTGGAGTCGTAACTCCTCAGACAATTACAGGTTTGTTGGCCCCGCCCCCACCGAGCCCCTTCTAGAAGGTCGGTGTTTGTAGAGCAGAGCAGAAGGGGCGTGTCTTCTGAGTGACATTGACCAATCACAGGTCAGCTGTTCCAGGTGTGTGTGCGTGTGCGGAGTTTTCAGAGGAGGAGGCAGATGGTGTTGGGGAGAGGAGGATGGTGAAAAAGATGGATGGTGTGTGTGCGTGAAGGAGGGGGTGGGGCCACTGGTGCTCAGGGCAACAAGATGGAGTCACTGCATGACTCAGTCACAACTGTTGGTCCATCTGCTCGGTCCGTTTCCAGAGGAATCCATCGGACGGCCAAAGCCCCTCAGCACGGGGAGCGACACACACACACACACACACAGGAACAGCATGCTCAGTAGAGAGGAAACGCAGCGGGTGTCCTCCCTCTCTACCTGGCTCTGTTATAGTGTGTTTGTGTGTGAGAGAGAGAGAGAGAGAGAGATGGTCCACGGTTGCCATAGCGACCTGCTGCCAGGGAGGATTCTGCCCGTAAAGAGCCTGTGAGTGCTGTCACTTTGGCAGCGTTGCATCAAGACATCAGCACCTCATTGGGGGGGTGTGGGGGGGGTGTCATCACCTCAGAGCAGCTGAGTGATGTCACCTGGACGTTGATGTGGTTCTATGGTTCTGTCGGTTCTTCTCGTTGCTCTGGAGCACTGTGGTCTTCCAGGGACTCTGGAGTTTCTGTGAGTGGACGGGGTTTTCCCAGCCCAACCACGTTCCTTTGTTAGTTTGAGACTTTCCGCTCGTCCCACCAGGGTCCAGGTGCTGTGGTGTGTTGGGCCCCGCCCACTGGGGTTCAGGAATGTGGGTGGTCACATGTCAGGACTTCGGACTATTTTTATTCACCACAGTTGCTGCTCGCTGGCTCGTGGCCGGCGTTGATTTACAGAGGAGTCTTTAAAAAGACGGCGGAGCTGCTGGTTGTTGGCGCCCGTGGTGGGCTCGAACCCACACGATCCGGTTTGAGGAACGTGACGACACGTCAAACGTCACATGCCGTCCGGAGGCAGCTGAAGGTTGCTTCAGCCTTTTATTTTGAAGGGTGGAGGAGAGGAAGTGAGCCGAGGAGCCGTCGTGCGTTTGGTGACGATTACGTTCTCCAGAGGTGCACGACGTGATGCTGCTCCTCACTGTGGCGTCTGTGGTTGCCGTGGTAACGCAGCAGACGGAGAACAGCTGTGAGCGCTGTGCCCTGAGTGGTCCTCAAAGGCCTCATTATGGTATGGCATCGTCACGGCGACCACAGCAGCTGCTTGTTTGATCGCACAGCGCTCACGCACACACAGAGGGGCCCGGTCCTTATCGGGTGAGTAGCACTACTACAGCAGGAAGAAGACCCCTCCTGTCAGTGAAGACCACGGCACTCCCAAGCAGCATGAGCTGTTTGATGGGTGGGGGCGGAGCCAAGAGAGCTGACATTCCACCAGTGAGATATGACTACTGGCTCGTTCCCACCTTAGTGTGATGGCCGCCGCCCACCCTCGTGATGTCATTTCCTGTCAACAAAAACAGAAACACCACGGACGGAGGCAACGAGCTGGTGTGTGAGTGAGCGACAGTGTGTGATGAGAACAAACTCATTCATCCAACTGTTGGTCACAGTGTGTGTGTGTGTGTGTCTGTGTGTGTGTGTGTGTATGTGGTGGTGGGGGGGTGAGAGCGAGGTCACCGAGCCGTCGCCCATCGTAAAGATTCCAACTGATCCATCAGTAACAGTGACACCAAGGACACCCTATTTAAAGAATCATCAGAACACACACACACACACACACACTGCAGAAGGCATCCTAAGACTGCAGGCGTCTCAGTCCGACTGTACGACCCCGTTGACCTGGGATGAGCTGCGAGGAATTTAGTTTAACGCAAACACGCACACACAGAGCGACCCAGATCCGGTCCGGTCCCAATGACTCGTGTGACGTCCTCTGGTCGCTATGGAACAGAGACACACTACGAGTGTTTGTACCAGACGGGTCCCTGTGTGTGTGTGTGTTCATGTCACTGGTTCCGATTCCAGGTCGCCACGCGTTCACTCGGAGGCGTCACGTGACCTCGTTCAGGGCGTGAGGAGACGCTGGTTTCACATTGAGGTTCTGAGATGTCCTGACTCCTCCTCCTCCTGCTTCTTCCTGTGTTTGTTTCCATCTCCGGCTCCATGTCTTCTTCTCTGGGGGCTGTTACAGCTCCACCTACAGGTCTGGAGGACGTACTAGAGCATATCTGTGTCCTGTTGTAGTTCCTCAGTAAGTCAAACCACTGCCCACGCTGGTTTCCATGGAGATCCCATCACTCCAGTGTTTCTCTGACGACATCAGCGGTTTGTTCTCCGGCGGGTTCAGTGAGTTCTCAGCTGATGATGAGTCAGCATTTGCATACTGAATCGATGTCAGATGTCCTCGGGGCCGGTCAGAGGTCAGACGCCGTCGCAGTGAATTGGGTCGGTGGCGCCGACACGTCGGCTGGATCGACCGGCAGCGCCCAGCTGGAAACTGGGTCACAGGAAACGGTGTCTGCAAAGCACCCGGGCAGCAGGACGACCACGATACCATTGGCATGGGTTCCTGAAAGGTCAAAGGTCAAAAGGCTCCTGAGAACCTGAAACACTGGTCGACCTCAACGTTTGCGTTCATAGCGCCATCATGTGGACATTTGTTTAATTTCAGTGTTGATGCTAACGCTAGCAGCTAGCCTCCACCAGCACACATTGTAAACACGGGAAGAGGAGGAGGAGGAGGAGGAGGAGGAGGAGGGAGGACGAGTGCAAGTGAAAGGAGAGGAGGAGAGAAGTGTCAGTGGTGCAATGCAGTCCTCACAACCCCACCCCGTGCGCACACACACACACACACTCTTAATTATTTTTATTTAATAAACCAGGTGAACACACAAACATCTGTGTGTGTGTGTGTGTGTGTGTGTGTGTGTCAGGAGGCACCAGGGACATCGGCTCAGCGCTCACCAGGATGTGTATGAGGCACCGCAGCATCGAGGCCAAACTCCGACAGTTCTCCATGTGAGTGTCCCTCAATGTGCCACCACACACCCGGTAAACGTGTCGAACGGCATCACCTCTCAGGTCTCCATGGCAACCGTACGTCTGGTCCTCAGACACACCCCTGACGTTGTTGTTGTTGTTCAGGCTGTTTGTGGACTGTCTGATCAACCCGCTCCAGGAGCAGGTGGAGGAGTGGAAGCGAGTCGCCAACACGCTGGACAAGGACCACGCCAAAGGTCAGAACCTCGTCCAATCACAGAGAGGCCCACCCCCACGCCGCGCCGCTCCTTTACTGTGTGTGTGTGTGTGTGTGTGTGTGTGTGTGTGTGTGTGTGTGTGTGTGTGTGTGTGTGTGTGTGTGTGT
>JBBMJM010034383.1:13980-31267 GCA_037832705.1 Centriscus cristatus
GTGTGTGTGTGTGTGACAAATCACTGTCAGTTTAACTTCCCTGGTGTGTGTAGAAAAATGTTGCTTCTGCCTGATTGATTGCTTTGCTCGCGGCTCCAAATGACCTGTAAGATTTGAAATGAGCTCCCACAGGGTGAGACACACACACACACACACACACACACACAGAATACCTAGACAGACTTGACCTGATGTGGCCTCTGGCCATTCAACCGCAATCCTTCCCACTCCCCTCCCACTCTCCATCCGCAGGCCTTTGACCCCTCCGCTGCGGCCGGTCTCCGATTGGAGACATCAGAAACATTGGAGGTCATGTGATTTGCTGATAGCTTGTCTGGTTCGATGGGAGGAACGGATGCCTCAGCTTCATGTTTAATTAGTTTGTGTTCCTAGGAGAGAGCCAGTATGTGACCCCGGGGGCCTCTGTTCGCTTTTATTAAGTCCCAAATTAGGGACCGACCCCATGATGATAGGCACAACGTGTCAACGTGTTGGACTGAAATAAGAAAAACTAAATGAGTTGGACTAATCAAATCTCGTTAAACGGACAATCCAACGTTTTTTATTTTTTATTTTTTACATAATAAACAACGTTTAATTTAGATCTTCAAGTCTGAAACCTGTTTCACTGTTTCATTCATAATTTGACTCATTTTGCTTTCACCTCAGTGGGTCACGTGATTTCCCCTCATTGTTGCATCTGAGCAGTGAAGCTAGTTTAAGCAGAAGTTTTTATCACAGATAGAAATTACGACGAGGACTAAATCCCGGGGGTTTCTCTCCACCTTGTCCTGCTCTTCCTTCACTCCAGCAGTAAATGAGGAGGTCCTCCAGTTGCACATTTTTATGACAGCTGAAGTAATGAAGGAGAGGGGGGGGGGGGTGCAGAGGGTGAAGACTGAAAACGTGTTTTTTTTTATAGTGAAGAGCTTTCATTAAGGGACGGCTGTGTACTTCTTCTCCTCACTGTGTCCACTATGACTGCGTACACACATCCTCCTCCTCCCCCAGCTGTCAGAGAGATGAATCTCTGTTGGTGGACGGGGGAAATGGAGCCACAGCTCCACAGGAGAAATGAGCTTACGTCTATAGGTAATCACTTATAGTCTCTCGGGCTGTCTCTCCGAGCTCCTCTAAAACTGAGTTTCTGCCATTAAGACATCAGCTTTGTTAGTTTACATAGACGCAAACAAAGGCACCATAGTGTGATTTTAGCATCAGAGCATCCCAGTGTGACATGTAACACAGCGGTGTGCCGACTCAGCCGTTTAAACAGATGCTAATTTGTTCATTTCTTTGCAATCTCTGCTGTTGGATTAAAGGTGGAGCGAAACAAAGGACCCCACTCGGTCTTTGTGCTTTTAAATGGGATGGGACAGTAACGTTCCCCTGTGAAACAGGCTGTGTAAAGGAGGCGTCTGCACTTCTCTGCCCCTCCCACTTTCTGATGTTTGGGAAGAAAAAATCAAATTAAATTAAATTAGTTCCTGTCAGGGATGGTTCTTGATCATCAATTATTCATCAACATTTTTTTTCCCTTTTCGTTTCCCTTGATTTTTATGATTTGGATGGACTAAAAATGTGAGTCCCGATAAATCTGCAGACGAACAGAGTTAGAGCCTGATGTGTTTCTTTCCTCTGTGTCCCTATCAGAGCCCAGACTAGTCTGTGGTAGACGGTTCCGAGTGGGAGGGAGCCCCATTCAGAGCAACATTAGTGTGTCCTGGACAGAAATAACCACATGTGACTCACCAAATTAGCAGAAACCAAGTGAGGTCACGCAGCAACAAAGTGCAACAAGCACGCAGACTGAATGCAGCGTTACAGGGGCCCTGACACATCGCGAGAGGGTGAGGTTCAAGTCACACGTTCATGCTGCCAGACAGTGTTATTTTGACCTTTAACTAAAACAAGTGCAACATTACATTTGAACAATCCCGCCTGATCCACAATGAATTATTCACTTATAACACAGCGTTTCTCATGCAAGATGAAAATCTCACGCAGAAGAAAGAGCAAACATACAATCAACAGGTATTAAAGCTGAATAAACAACACACAGTCAAAGAGGGGAGATTCAGAGTAGCTGGACCATCCCGCCCCCTCCCTCAGTCGTCTAGGCGGCGGTGTGACAATTACTCCCACACGCTGACAAAATAGCCTCAGTGTCTAGAAGTCCCTTTAAACCTGCTGGAGAAACCTTGTGTTTAACTTTAACAGCAGCTGTAATAAAAGTAAAAAAAATACTGGTGTCACCTGAGAAATGCCCCAAGAATGTATTAAACTGCAACATATTGTTCAAAAGCGGCTGACACATGGCAATATTCTCTAATTTGGTTTCAACCACCACCGCTGCTCTGTAGGGGAGCACAGTTGTGGAGCGTTCGGTAAAGTGGATTGTTGTGAACAGGGACGGGCTGAATGTTGCGTTCCAGTGGGAGCGTGGTGTGTTGGATATCTGTGACTCCTCTCAGCCGTCACATATGGCTGCGGCGTGACGTGCTGGATGTGGTCCTGCTGCTGCAGAAGATGAGGCCGCTCTGACTCTGCGTGTCGTATGCAGAGTGTGTGTGTGTGTGTGTGTCCCAGGCAGAGCGTGTCATGCCGCTGTCAGGTCCTGTTAGCGCTGACGACTGACGCCGTGACAACAGAGATGCGCCGAGAGCAGCTCATTAAGACGAGGGGGAGAAAAAAGGGGGCTGCAGCGAGGGTTAACAGGGCATCCGGAGCGTTTGTGAGTTTGTGCTCCTGTTTCTGTTGTTTCTCCCCACACCAGCCTAAATGTCAGAGTAAGTTCTGTATGGTCAGCGCAGTTGTGAGCTGCTAGCTCCACACACTGTCCACTAGATCCACGCACTTTGTCATGTCCCACTGCAAAACCTTTCGATCTTTTTTCTGCAGCATCATCTGACAGACGTGGCGTGTCATTTCAAATGTTTTTAAGTTATTTAATGTTCTTACCCACCCCGTTTCTTTGTGTTGACACAATAACCACAATCATTTAATTATCTGAGTTCAAGGGGACAAAATGAATGTTTTTGAGTCAGTAAAGCTTTAGTCATAAGGTGGTTTGGATTACTACACATGTTTGGAGAACTTGATATATAGATAGATATTGGGATAGTGGGATATAGATATTTGATATATGGGGTTTTTTTAGGTCCAGGTACCTTTTTTTGTGCCAGTGTAGATTAACTATTAGTTGTAATAAGAACTGAGAATTAAGATTACGGAAGTTTGGTATTGTTATTTCTGGATGTTACCGAAATTCGGGATGTGTCATGGCTGGCTCAGCCCCAGAGGGACGCACAAGCTGCTCATGCTTGGACACGTGCAAAACCAGATGGTGGTAGCCAGAGTGTCTTGTGTCAGTGTTCAATATAACAAGATTCTGAGTATAAGGAGCTTTATTTACTAGTCTGAAGATCAGGGAGACGTCTCACCGGTACCGTGAACCGACAGTGTCTCAACAAGGAGATTACATACATACAGGGGACTTTATGGGGTTGCAATAAACCATAGGAACCACAGAGACAAACAAGTACCGGTTTCGGCCAGTTCTGTCAGGTCATGTTGACATCTAAGGAGAAGATGAGGTTATCTGGAAGCTTGGAACGTTCCCATGGGAGAGCGGTACATGATGAACACATCAAGTCCATCGCAAGAGCAACAAAGTTGAGTTGGATGTTGATCTGTCGAAGCACCAATTAAAGGTTCACACCGAATATGTGTGGAGATTCAAATCGAAGGTCTGGTTCATTAGGTGGGTCATCACCCCCTCCTGCCACGCCGCTGACTCACATCCGTCTGAAGTCCAAAAACACTTTGAGACCAAAGATGTTCAGAGATAATGAAGGTATCGTAGCGCATCGGTACAAATGCCAACATCCTGACACATCGATACAGTCACTCGGTCTCTGATTGATATTCCAGCCGAGCTGCCAGCTTTAACACAGGCGTCAGTTTTTTCATCCGCTGGTTTACAGAAGCTGACACTGGACCTTGTTGTTGGACGTTGGACCTGTTTCACTTCACCATCTTCTCTGACTCGTCTCAAGCAGAAAACATCAACATGCAGAGCGGATAAAACTGCAGTTGGTGAACAGGCTTCGCTGTGTAGAGAAGTGTATGTGGGCGGACTGACCGACCCTGAAGCCTCAGCAGCGGCGAGTTCTCACAGCTCGGCTCAGGAACCAGCAGCTGCAAGTTCTGTTCTGCCTCTGCTCACTCTCTTAACACTCAAGACTCAAAAGTTAATGTAAAATGTAGGTACTTTGAGACTCAGAGTATTCTACATTCCTCAGTGTGTGTGTTATCTGTTATTCTTCAGGTTAAAGGTGCAAACATCAGCTTCTTGTCTCATATGGAGTACACACAGTTATTAAATTCTACTGTGTGTAGTAACAAGGCTTCAATAGTTTGTCTTTTTTTTTTTTTTAAATTAAAAACCAAACCAAACTATAATTTGTAATTTGAATTGCTGAGCAGATAATATACATATACATATACATATATATGCTGCTAGACTGATAATGGTGATCACGTTCCCGGCTACATGGAAAGAAGAAGAAAATGAATCTTTGTTTCTTGTTCATGTCTTGTGACAGCTGATTGGCCTGCAGAGGAGGCAGATGCCCCTTCAGTGTTGCAGTGAAAAGTGTATTTCGGTCGAAGCACAGTAAATTCACCTCGCTAGGTTCACGATTCAAAGTCGGCCTCATGTTTGCGTCTCACATCTGGACGCAGTGAAAATTGACTTTAACATCAGCAGGCCCGGTACGTGATGGTATATCTGCTCAGGAACAGCCACTGCTACCTTATAATAGATCCTCCGTGGAAACTCTGACCCTCTTTATTGTCGTGAAGCAGACTTTGCGTGCATGTATCCGCAGTGTGTAGGCAGCCCGAGCACACAGAAACAGACAGAAGAGCTCTTGTGCCTTCTTTTACGTGGTACGTGAGTGCGAGTCTAAAAAACTGTGAGTCGATTGTCATATTATTTATACATAGCGAGTGGGCGGTCAGCACAAAGCCGGGGGGGGGGCAGCACGTGTTTACACCGAACGAGATACAGAGTTTGTCTGCAGAGTTCGCAAATACCGATCCTCCACTTTCTGAATTTGAAGGAGCTCAGCTGTTTCCTCTGAATCCCCTGGGCCCGCCTCCCTTTGTAGTTTGACCAAAGTGTTGGGTCTGAACCGGGCCCTTGTCCCGCACGTGTCCTCTAGTTTTCAACATTGATACATGCTTCATTGACAGTGGAGGAGCCACCAACAAGAATTGGGCGTTTTAATATTAGAGATTACTAATTAATTTATATTAATATATAAATATTTTCGCTGAATGAGCGTAAATGTCATATTTCACCCAGTAGCTCTTATTGATCAAATGAAATTGAAGTTCAGATTATGTTTTTTTTAACTTGTTGGACGACGGGAGAACCAGGTCCTTTAAGCGACGAGTTTGAGGAATCTGAAGATGTTATAAATGGTGATAATTACCCAGTTTGGAACTGGGTCAGTTTCTGATTTTAAACAGGAGCGCTAGTGAGTCATCTCAGAGAAACACTAACATGGGGCGCTGGAAACCCTGGAAGGAGGAGGGGGTGGGGAGGAGCAGCAGGTGCAGGGGGAGATGAAATCCCACATCCACCCACCGTGGTTCACCTCCCATCACACTCATGTCACCTTTCTCCCCCTTTTCATGTTTACGTGCTACCAGCGGGCAGTACCACCCCCTGTGGACCTGTAAACCTGACCTGTGACCTTATAACAAGCAGGGAAGTGTTGGTGTTAAGTTGCCCAGTCGTCTGGAGGACGGTCGCCTGATACTCTCATCGCAGCTCACAGCCAGACGAGGGAGGATGTTGTTTGTGCTGCGCTTTTGTTTCTTTCCTGGAAATTAAAGTTGAAGGTCGAAGAGAAGATTTTGAATTCGACTGCTCTGAAAGCCAAACAGGAGCTGTAGGTTCACGTTGTTTTTTAAAGGACAAGTCCGACCTTTATTCAGAGTTTCAGCTGCTTCCAGAAAGCAGACAGCACTTTCTACACACTGTGTATTACTGTCCCCAAAACAGTTGAATAGTTTCTCTGGACTCTGAACTGTGAATTCAGTACTGAGGAGCCAACATGTTTTGTGAAATGTTTCCTGAAATTGGAAAAAAAAAAGACAGTTTGTAGCAAATGCGCTAACATGAAGCGATTTCGTATTTTGCGTAAATCCTCCTAAAACTACCCACTTCATCAATCAATTAATACCACAATAAAAATCATGTCATTAGTTGTCAAAAGCCCCCCCTCCTCTCACACACACACGTGCTGTATACGTACATGTGCTGTAGACCCCTGCCGTGAGGAAATCATGTTAATCCACAGCGTGTCTGTCACTGGGAGACCTGGAATAATCTCCACTCTGGCAGAATGTGCCAGGTGCTGGGAGAGCAGTTTACATAACACAGGATGATAATAGACGTCTGTGATGTCGGAGAGGACGAGCTGAGCTTCCTGTGCTCAGACACGCAGCGACTGGTTCTAGATCCTCGTCCACCACACAGCAGGTCGCGTGCTGCCTTCTTACAACGGGGACTCGTTCATGACTTGTACACAGGGAAGTTTCTCGCCTCAGGGCTTCAACAACAGATGATTCATTTGTCGGAGCAACAAACTGTCTCACACATTTGCAACACTCGCTGTTATCTTTGTGTGTTTGCGTTCCCTGAACCCTTATTTAGACTTGAACCGACATACTGTCGGTGTTTTTCCCACCAGGTGGTTTCTCAAGGACCCTGAAGAGGAAAGAGAAACATCTTGGTTGGATGTCAGTTGACATTTTGGGGTGAGAGAGGTTATGCTGACACGTCTCAACACTAAAACACTGTTGTGGCATTAATATTCATCCATTTTACCCTTTTTTATGTAAATTATACCCATCAGGACCATCAGCTAAGGTCGCATTTCTACCCAGTCTACCTAGTTTTTTGGTGCAACCACTTCATCCATAGCACAAGATTCATTATTATGGGTTGAAATAGTTCAAGGAAACACTCAAACACAAAACCAAACTAAACTTAAGTTATTTTCCAGCTCTTCCCATTCATCATGTGACCTCTGGAGGGTCCCGAGTTTGAGAACCACCTGACTTTACTAGTGAGCGCGCCCACCTGCAGCAGCTGTGTTGTTTACTGTGTTGTTTATCGTTCTATCTGTGTCCCATATAAAAAAAGCCCCTGTACTAGAATTTCCTAAAATGATTTTATTAGCCCCCATAGAGAAGCCAAAGCCAAGTGCTTCTCTTTAAGCTGCATTCCACAGCTGTAAAAAAAAAAAAAAAAAAACCCACAAAGCTCCTCTCTTGTACTCCTGACAATATGTAAGGTGACACCACTCCCTTCTCCCTGTAGTCTCTCGTCTTTCCACTGTTCTACTCCCATCTGTCAGACGAGGCTGAAGTCGGTACAGGAGGGAGCTATGGGGGGGCTGAAATCAGAGTCCTCCCCTCGGAGGCGATTTATGGTGTGTTTGTGCACGAGGAGGAGGAGTAGTGGGAGGAGAGCGGCGGAGGGAAGGAAAGGAGGGCACGAAACGGCGACGGAGGTTGAAGAAGTGGGACGAATGTCTTCAGAGAGCGAAAGAAAAGGGCTGCGGATTGTATTGTTGGAAGCGGCGAGCTGTGAAAGAGAAGGATTAGCGGCAGAGCACCCGCTTTAATGTGTGTGCAGCAGAGACTCAGACTTGTAAGCACACGTTGAAATCACGCTGAGCGCTGGAGAGGAAAGATGCAGGTAGGACACACGGGGCAAAGGTCACCTGGCATGTGTGGGTGTGCGTGCGTTTTTTTTTTTTCTCCAAACCCTTTTGTCTGTCTTTCCCACAAAACAAGTGGGGTTGAAAGGTGTGTAACAGGAAGGAACATAATTCATCCGTGCGCCGCTGAGTTTATCTGAGCGTGTCCGACGCCGCTCGGCGCTGGGAGGGAGCTTTGTAGTGCAGATGAAATCCACGTCTGTCTCAGGCCCTATCTGCTCCTCGCATGTGTCTCTGATGACTCATCAAAGCTTTTTAAATTCTCGCTGACCTCCATTCATCTTTTATCTTTAAGGTCACATTGTACTATTGACACACGGTGAGACACTGTCTCAGCAGAGCAAACACAAACCATGTCACTGTGTTTGTCTGCATCCTGTCTGTACCCTTTTTATTTGTTCACGCACACCCTTTTCCACAACAATGAAAGCTCATTAATAAAGAACCTTGATGTCAAAACTGTAAAACATGTTGTTTTACTAAAGTTAGTCAGAATCCTTCTAAATATATCACATATTCAAATATTACCAGCCTTGTTTCCGGAAAGATAATAATAAACTACACTTAAACTAAGAAAAAAACTAAATGTATGATTTGTGGGATTCCTCGTCCAACCATACAACATCATCCTGCTGCAGTGTGTAAGTTCATCTGGCAGAGAGAGACAGAGACAGAGTCCATCATTGTGAATGTGCTCGTATCTGTGGGACCTCGGGGAAATGAAATGAAAAGTTTGACCCTGGTCACAAACCCACTAATCCTATCTCAGCTTACACTGATAAATCACAAAGAAACACACTCGACGTCACAGAGCAGCGCAGGACTCTGACAACACAGCAGATTATGTCGAGCGTGCCTCTGTGGTTGGAAAGGAAAAAAAGAAAGAAAGAAATGAAAGGAGAACAGACGACAGACTCTCAACAAGAGACAGGAAACGGAATGGAAAGATAAACGTATCATTGTGGCCTGAAGATTTATGGGCACGTTGTAATTATGATAATATAATATTGAACCCTTCTCACCTTTTGCCTCTAGCAGCGGTCGGCGTTTTGGTTCGTCAGTGACACCTGTGGTTAACTGACGAAACCACAAGCTGATTTCATGCCGCCGCTCGGTGCGGTTGGAGTTTGCAGCTCGACGCCTGGAGATTCTCATCTAAAATCTCACTGTTGTGTTGATATGACGGATTTACGCAGCGTGGGAGGAATACGTGTCACCACGGGGGGCACTAGCTTCAGTGTTTTCCGGAGGATAATTACAACTTTTTTTTGTTTTTTTTCGCCCTGAGCGACATTTGGGAACGACTTCAAGTAAACAAACTCATTGTAACGTAGCCTGATCATTCACTTTGCAGACCAGCAACTGGGGAAGTTGGAAACTTCAGGAAACTTCTTTTTCTCACCAACAACAAACCCTCCACAGCGGAGGTAAACACGAGCCAGTAACTGGGGCCGTCTCAGCTGCCATGGCTGCACAAAAATCACTGACAACCGAGCGCAGCCCTAAAAAACCATCTCTGTACACGTCTGATGCACAAACATGTGCTTGTTTGAGGGAAAGAAGGCGGAGGTCATCGCAGGCTGGGAGCGGTTGGCGTTACGCCAGAGATGGTCAGTCTCAAACATGACTCAGCAGTTGTGTAAACTGGTAATCAGCGTGGTGTGGTTTGACTCAGCACGGCCAAAAGAAAAAGAAAAAGAAAAAAATGATGTGGCTTCTCCTTCCATCAGTCCTTCCGTTTAGCTCAGCATTTTCTGCCCAAAAGAGTCGTTTTAAAATGGGTTATCTGTCCAGTAGAAGTCCGTTTATCTCCTGAAAGGACGTCGACGATGGAAACAAATGCTTTGCTGCAAAAAATGTAACATTTATTTGATCCGAAAATATTAGTTTACACACACTGCGGGTTCTTTGATGTGAGGACTGGCGGCTCTCCGTGACCTGTATTCATCCAGGTTTAAGAGACCAGTGATTCATTTTTGATGTTAAATATCATGAGTCAGAGATGGAGAACACCGTCTTCTGTCCCGCGTGTATCCGCGACTGAGCGACACCGCGGAAATACACTTTGTGTTTGTGTCAATTAATCACAGGACCGTTTTCATGACGCTCCTCCGTGATGAGCTGCTGCACATCTCCTTTGTGTGTCAGCGGCAGGCGAACAGCGTCATTTGGGAGAGCACACGCACGAGGCAGGAGGGTAAAATAGGCCGGGCCCGATGCAGGGACATGACAAACAGCAATTCCGGTGGGAACAGGATGTAAATAAGCCAATTTCCGAATGATTTCCACTGCTTTACTGCTGCTGCATTTTGATGCCGTGGTGACATTTCTAAGAACAGAGTGCTACAGGAAAGGTAGATGCCAGGACGACGTATTCGAGGGGATCGATCGGTTTTAGCACACGTGTGACTGATCAGGAGCAAGATTTGACAAATGAACATTTCGTTGATGTTGGATCATGTCCAGTCCAGTCGTTTATCGCGCCTCCAGCAGGCCGCAGCTCTGTTTTAGGTTGTGTGGACGTCATGTTGTGGACAATCTGCTCTCCGTCGGTGTAACGACACTGAAGGTACCTCAGGAATATGATGCTAAAGCAAATTCAAATCCAGGATTGAATGATCAGAGAAAAGACCCAGAGCTGTACCTCTGGGTATCTAGTCACCTTGTGAACCTGCATCATCACACAGTACGTTTACATCATTATCTTCACGTACACATCAGTTTAAGAGCCGACTGAACAAAGGCGGTCTTCTACACGTTTGAATGAACCTGATGACGTGGGATGTTTCTGAACACAGAAACCAACTGCGGATGTGTCATTTGGCTGTTGTTCTATTTTTAGCCGTTCCCATAGGTCTGTTGGCCCGGGCGCTGGAGGGAGCGGGAACTCGGTCAAACACGCTAAAGTCAGCGTGTGACCCCGATGTTGTTAATGAGCTTTCACCACTGTTCATATTCATTCCTAAACTTGTGAAGTGATGATGGTATAAAGACTGAGTCCCCCACCCCTTATTTTTAAGTGCAGGTAGTGTTACAGTTCACAGTGTACTCCAGAAACCCACTGTAGTACTTGTAATACTTAGTTATTTTTCTATTTATAGTATAAATTTCTATTTTGGGTGCTATAGCATTCTATTGCCTCTAACATGCCCCCCCCAGGGGTCTTAAATATAGAACATCTTAAAAGTCTGCCCCCCCCACCCACCCCACCCTCTGGCTTTGACCGGCAGACACTCCCTGCAGGTTCAACTCAGAGCAATGATCCGTTTCACGTTCTCCGTGTTAAAGCTCATCTTGACACATTGTAACACCCCCTGATATTTGCTGTCAGTACGTTTCCTGGTAGATGTAAGAGACCCACCAGCTGTAATACATTCGATGGTTTAAAGTGTTTGTAGTTAGAATTGTGAAAACGCAGCCACAGCCGAATGTGATATCCTCCATCAGCTCTGAATACCGGCTGCGTATTAGTAGTCCAGCAGTTCTCTTTTTGTACAAATGCGTCGCCTACATTTCCATCTTTTTAGCTGCTTGCAGCATGGTGTCGTGGCTCAGGTTACCTGAGGTTTTTACCTGCAGTACTTTGCACTGATATAAATCAATAGATGAAAGAAGTTCCTTTAAACGATAACTAACCAGTGAGGCTCAGCAGGGACAAGCGCATGGCGTGGAAAAATGTCATTTTGCAGATGCGTGAGATGTCATAGCCGAATTGTCTTTTTGGGATTTTGTTTTTAAAAAATTTATTATTTGACCTTTTTGAAAAAAACAAACAAAAAAACATTAGAACGGACGTATATGGCATTCACTGTTCTTTTTTTCATGGTAATTTTTGCAGCTGCACTGCCTGTGGATCCAATATTTTCTTGCGAGTCACCATGTAGCCAGGCTGAATACATTACATCCAATAATAATGCGTTTTATGTATGTAGTTCTCTTCTAAAAACTCAGGCACTTTGTATCGCATATACAAGTAAAACATAAAAGCACTACATCGCACGTATAAAAGAAAACGTGAGAAACAGTTCAGCATTTACAACATGCTACTTTTTGAGTGGCATGTTGGCTCAGACGCACCTGAGATGGAAACAGATAAGTTGGTCCGGTCTAAAAGCAAGTTAACAACTGGGAGGGTCTATATTTGACATGCGGTCAGCGGGTTGGAGGACTCGTGCCAGACTTGGTGGAAACCGAATGAAAGTAAATAGCTTTGGGCCGAGTAAACAGCTAGTTACAATTCTCAGACAGCACCGGGCATTCGCTTTCTGTGGCCGGCGTCTTATCCCTTCATTTGCAGCCATTAGGCCCAGTTGTTTGTTGTGCCAACACGCCGTCCCCCCACCCCGGTGGGCCACGGCTCTGATTACACCACGGTGGAGGCTGCAAACAGCCGCCGTCCACCGGTGTTTC
The DNA here is from genome assembly GCA_037832705.1 of Centriscus cristatus. Taxonomy (NCBI): domain Eukaryota; kingdom Metazoa; phylum Chordata; class Actinopteri; order Syngnathiformes; family Centriscidae; genus Centriscus; species Centriscus cristatus. Next base: position 26,193 of record JBBMJM010034383.1, read on the forward strand.
CTTCTCATATGGCTCTTTGAGCCACTTTGTTTTTACAGCTATAATTAGAGCTCACGAGTGTTACTGCTGCTCCTGCACGATCAAGAAAAGCTGCCTATTAAAGTCCTCTCATATTGGCACCGTCGCTCACTTTTATGTCCTCGCTGGGCTTTACGAGCGTCGGAGGCTGAAAGACCAAAACACGTCCACATCCACGAGCCCCCCAACCCTGCGTTCTCCTCCCGTTCTCTGCTCTTCCACCTGTTCCATCCTCGTATGACTCGTATACATACACTCGGAGGACTTTTGAACGCGAGCCACATTTCATTATTTATCGGATTTCCAGCGCTTTTATGGTCTTTTAGATGCAACTTTAATATTTCCTGAGCATTTGGTTTGAATGTATTTCTCCGTGTGCCGCTGTAGAAGTAAACATGTTTTTTTCTGCTCTACCTGCCATCAACATTTCATGGTTGAGGTTCGTTTCATTACCTTTTCTCCCTGTGAACATGCTCTCCTTTCTATTCCCTCCTATCATTTGTCATCTGCTGTTTTTATTTGCCTTCCATTTCTTTTGTCCTCCTGTCCTCATTGTTCCTTGGCTTATTATTTCTTCTCATTTCCTTTCCCTCTGACCTTTTGATTCATTTCACCTCATATCTTTTGGCTCACTCCTCACTAATTTAATTCCTCATTCTCTCTTCTGTCCACCTCCCCCTCGCCTCTTTCTCCCCCATTTGTTAACGACGTCCTACACGTATATATATAACAACCTGTCTAATTAACTCATAAAAAAATATCAATGTGCTCGGAACATTTCAATGTCCATCCACTTGTTGTGAAAAGCTGTAAGGTGTCATGTTTCGGGGGAGTAGGGGGACCACGGAGACTGTAAAGACAATCTGGTTGTTGAGGTTGTCTAAAGTTCATCAAATGTTTTCAGGGTCCAGGGGTTCTTGAAATTGTAATGTCCTTCATTCACCACTCACACTCTGGCTGTCATTAGTTGACCTGTGAGATTGGACATGAGAACAGTTCATACATGTCTGTAGCCGAACTGAAGCACATCACATGATAAAATACAAGTTTTACTTAGCGCAGCTTATTCACTCGGTAATCCCCCAAGATAAACTAGCGATGTTTTCCCCAGGAAGGCAGCAGGCATGTGGTACACAGGATGTACATGTGCATATGCATGTTTGTTGAGACTGTTTCTTTCCAGAAAGCTACTGACAGAACTTTTCAACCCTTCACAATCAGTCTCATCGTCTTGAAATGTTCATTTTTTCGAGTTTCAGTTGTATTCATGTTCAAGCCTAAGACAAAAGAATGAACATCAGCAACTCTTATAATAATATATTTTCCAAAAAAGAATAAACATGACACAGCATGACCGTCCTGTTTCAGATGAAGTAAAAATACTTCACATGTAACGTAACAGGCTAATATGAGTTAGCGCGAAATAACAAATCGCCAAACACCAGAAAATACTACTTGATGGTTTTGGAGCTGTCGCTTCTCTTTATCCATCAGTGATTCTAAGATGTAGTTTTTGAGTTTTGTTCAGGCTGATTGGTTTTGTTAAGGTTTTGAAGTCAGCAGAAACGAGAGTGAAACAAAACGGTGTAAACTCACACTGAGCGGGAACCTGTTGATGTCGATTACTGGCCGTGTTTCCTTCAGGCATCTGTCTCATTAATGAATCACATAGTAAAAGCAAAGTCAGCCCTCCTGCTCTGCATACAGAGCAGGTCGGCTCTGGAGGGCTGTCACGGCCTTTTTTTCTGGTTTTCTCCGTTTGCATAGAACAAATGGGAATTTGTTCACTTCTCTTGTATTTTCAATTCAACTTTGTGGGACTAGTCGAGGCTAATTTGCAACTTTTAAACATCATCTTTCACCAGCATCCTTATCCTCTGCCCCCTCCAAATACTCTATTGTTCAATTTACATTTTGAGTGTATTGGGGTGCCTTTGGGTGACTTGGAACTAAAATGCGTCACACAAATGTGTTAATACAAAATAAACACAGTCAACAAGCTCCGTGCACTTAGGATCTGTGGTTTTTTTCCTGACTCTCATTCTATTTGCTCCTCAGATGAGAAGATGCTGCACCCTACCTAAGCCCCCATCCCTCCCCTTCTCCCCAACCCCTGAACCCTGACCCTCGGAGTCCTCAGCGTCGAGATTACACCATGAACCTGATGTGCCGTGGACGCCTGAAGCTGCTGGTGGCGTCTTTATCGGCAATCGTCCTGCTCACCTGGCTCTACCTGCTGGCTGGAAACCTCGAGAGTGAGTGTCCGGCAGACGTATGATGTGTTGTATGAGCAGGAGAAAGTGTATGTGTGTGTGTGTGTGGGGGGGAAATCCCTTTTTAAGCCCGAAATATAAAGTGAAATCAGCAGAAGGCAGAAGATGTGGTTTGGATGAAACTGGCTGCAGCTTGGTTTCCCTTTAATACGAGTATTAGTTGATATATAAAACATATGGAGCCTTTTCTCCTCCGCTCTCCTCCCCTCCGGTTTCACTGCCAGAGAGCCACCAGGAACACACCAGCAAGTCGCAGTCAGCACTTTTCTTTGAAACACAATGAGCGAGGTCATTTCACAGAGTTTCTATGCTGCATTCTGCTTCATGGAGAAGAAGCAGAGTTTTTTTTTTTTAAATAGAAGTGGGTTGTGTAATCTTTATTAAAATAGTTTTGCATTGTTCCACAGTACAGAAAGGTTAAACCAGTTGAAAGTTTATTGATTTTCAACTTGAGAGTGAATCTGTTGGAATCTCACCACCTCTACTTTCCCTCCATCTAAAATTGAAAACGAAGCCGCAGAGTTTAGTGTGCCGGCTCTTTAAAGGGATCAATCAAAGGGATCGCGAAAACAACGCGACGATCAACACAAGAATCAGACGCCATTTTTAAACCAGCAGCTGGCCAGAAAGAGCTGGTCAGCACTACAACATCAACATCCGCACTCAAGCCGAGAAGGTTCTGAATTCTAATGGAAAGTGACCTGCTGAGTCCAGTCGCGCGAGAGCGGTATAATGTACAATAATCATTAGATACCGGAGGCGCAGGAGGAAGAGGCTGCTCCGACTCACTCTGCTATGGACCAAACTCACTTCTCCTGCTTGTTTCGGCAGTTTCAGTCAAAGCGTGTGGAGTGTGTGGGTAATACAGTTTGAGTTTACAGGCAAATTGACAGTTTCGACTGTTTTCAACCCACAACTCATGTTGAGGACATTTTAATGTCTTTGTTTCTTACAACGCCACAACCGTCTGCTGAGTTGCTGCCCATTGATTTGGGACATGAAAAGTGGAATGCACTCGGTCCCGTACAAATCGATATTGGCATCAGCAATCAGTCTTATTTGACACCATCATTTGTTAGCGAGGTGTGAAAAGTATTGATTATAGGTTTTTCTTTTCTTTTTAAAAAAAAGGGAGAAAAGGGAGTAAACATTACATATTTTTGTACAGGAAAATCAGAAGTCAATGAATGAAGTCAAATCAATAAAATGAGTTAATTGAAGATATGTTGTGGACATACTATCTTGGAGGTTGAGCCCCTTGATGTGTCCCTCCACAGATGGTCGGTCCCTCCTCCTGGCCCCCTGTCTGGCCGACACTCCAGCGTCTCGGATCCTGGAGCGGGCCGTGCTCGAGTCACGGGTTCGAGTGATGGAGGAGGAGAACAGACAGATCCGGCTGCAGCTCAGCCAGTCACAAGGGACCGCGGGACAGCTGCCGGATGGTAACTATGGAAACCAGCAGTGGGGAGCCTCGGCAGACACAGGACCGGAGGATGGGGACAACACGGCAGAGGAGAAGAGCAACCACACGGAGTGTCCCAAACTGCCGACCGTCCAGAAGTGTGAGGTCAGGGCAGGAAGTACACTACTCTGCTGACTATTTCTGACAGTCACATGGAACCACACGCAAAGAAGATTATGTTTTAACATAAAACAATCAAAACTCCACACGTTAACTCAACCCAACAGTAAAACGTCGCGACTGTTCCAGCCGCTTAAAGCATCATGGCTGTCGGTGACATCACGTTTTAATATACGGATACAGACATTTGCTACACAAAAAGATGGTCACGTAACCAGGCAATGACAGATTGTGTTGTTTAATATGTGTTGCAGGAAGATGTATCTGTGTTTATGGAAAAATGCCACTCAACCTAAGCGTATCACAGCAGCTCATACAAAAACTAATCGATGAAAGGAAGCAGAGGCAAGTTGACAGGCACTAAAATCCAGGAAAACACATTCACTTCTTTGATGTGGTCTTCAGCCTTTGAGCTCCAAATTTTCAAAGACGCTGCTGCTGAAGAGAAAGTGAAGCGGAGTCATACATATTTGAGGAGCGAAATCTGAAATTTCACATCAGAAAGGCGAGTGAATGTCATGGATTCTGCCGCCGTTGGTGAAGTTGGGGGAAAAACCACTGGTATTTGCTAAGAAATACGTGGACCTGTTCACACCTGGCAGCAATATGAATATGGGCCAAACCTATTTTGCATGTTCCAGGCAAACCAAATCCATGAACCATGTATAACAGCTAGAAGTACATTGCACACTGGTTGTGTGATGTTATCAGACATTATGGACCAAACACAGCGTTCACTGCTTCAGACCTATATATTTTCCCATTCGCAATTTGTTTGTAAGTCAGTGCAAACCGCTGGCAGAGAAAAAGCTCTGAACTTGTGTTGAAGGTTGGCAGCACAGCAAACGTGAGGACAAATGAATTGAAATGACTCTGGAAATGTTTGAGTAAAACATTCCCATTGTGTGTGTGTGTGTGTGTGTGTGTCTGCAGCTGATACACGTCGCCTGTGTTTGTGCCGGACACAACGCCAGCAGAGACGTGGTAACTCTGGTCAAGTCCGTCCTCTTTCACAGGTGAGTCAGTTCCCTCCCAGCCTTTGTTGCCTTGTCACTTGCTCTCCATGTTCTTCTCATCATCCTTCCCTGGATTTAGCATTAATACATGAGATACTTGAAATGAATGGGCCGCGGGGGGGGGGGGGGGGGGGGGGGGGGGGGGGGGGGGGGGGGGGGGGGGGGGGGGGGGGGGGGGGGGGGGGG
>JBBMJM010034490.1:4800-18393 GCA_037832705.1 Centriscus cristatus
ATCCTTCTGGAGACAGGATGACGGGTAAAGAGGCCTGCAGTGAACACACACTCATGCACACACACACACACACACACGCACTGACAGACAGCATGTCCTATGCTAACTATCTCAACATGATGAAACTCCCTGTCCGCTGCTGAGTTGTTATGACAGAACTGTAAGAAGACACACGTTTTCCTCATACAATGAATTACCTGTCATCCCGACATCCCCGCTAATAACACAGAACGTTGTTCAGCTCTGGGGACAGAAATAACAGCCTGATTATTTCCTCAAGTCGTCCCACAAATCAAACAAAGTGCCGTGTTTAAACTCAACACAAATTAAAAGCCCGCCAATGAATATTTTGTTGTGACTGCTTGTAAACAATAAATGACAATGAATGTGGGCTCGTAAAACATTCCGACAGTGACCGCTCTGGGTAATACAACGAATTCATTATTTATCTGTGTCCTATCACATATTAGTGGATCCTTGTGTTCCCTCCTAATCTCCACTCTCTGATATATCCACATTTTTACAGCCTCTTAAATTATACTTTAACTACGTGGCAAAAACAATCAAACGCCTGAGACAGCCGTGGCGTGAATCCTGTGTCCTGGTCAGTGGAATACTTGGAACTTTTTGCTGCACAGTAAACGTTGACAAAGCGCAGGCAGCTGCAGACGAGTTACCGGTACATTTTAGAGACACGCTTCTACTCTTGGTTGATGCGTCACAAAGCGCAGCAGCCATGCGAACAGTGAAAGCCCGAGTCTTGAGAAATGAAAGTCATGGAGAGGGAAAACAGATGGTGATGAGACAGTGAGTTTTTTTTTTTGGCAACGGCGCTTTGCAATATTTGATGCGCTCTTTTGTTGCTTTTGATGGCCGACATCAACTGTCTTCCTGGCTGCGCTGCAAATGGCCGCAGCAGCTGTAATAACACTGCAGTGACAGGATTATGAAGGGTTTATGACCAACTTCCTGCTGTGAAACGCTGGGTTACAGCAGGCTGTCCAAGTCAAACCTGACTCTATGATTGCAGTCTGTGAATGTAAATGCTCGCCTAATTGTTGTGCACGAATGTGATATATATATATAATATAATTTCGCTCTATAACAGAATTATGGGATCGAAGCTGGAGTTTGCAGATGAAGATATTCATTCCTGATGGTATATAGCGCGCTTCGGTCTGCCCCTTTTCTCCCCTCTGATGAAAAAATATGCTGTGGATTTATGACACAAAAACCTGAAGAAAATAATCAATTTTCTCACCCAACAAATATTAATAGAGCTGCTCCCAGAGGAGGACCTCTTTTAAAGATACTTGCCAAAATATTTATGGACCTTATGGCAGTACATTTTTTTTGGGGGGGGGGATCCTTTGAACATTCAAACCTGCGTTTTTCTTAAGTGCTGAGTTTATAATCGGGATCCAGTGTCTGGAGAGACCTGCTGCACTGATGTGTCCTTGGGTTGGGAGTCTGTGACTCTGCATCCTTCCACCGACAGTGTTATTATGATTTGATGAACAGGCCATGTGGGCGCAGTCCAAACTCAAGGGCGCAGTCCATCTTTCTGCCATCTGTCAGCGACTTGTCATCTGGCTTTAGTAATTACACAAGCATAAATACTGCCAGTAGACAGTAGTTTGATGGCAGACTCAGATCGACGTGCAGTGTGTTTTTGTGTGCGTGGCCACTCAGGCTGTGACCACACGTTTTGCACTGCTCAGACCTCTAACCTTTGACCCTAGATGGTGACCACCAGTGCAGATATATGGAGCCTATATAGTGATTTTGAGGGTCGTATGTGGGGACAGAGCGCGGTTCTCTGGTACGATCGTATTTTCAATTACAGATGGCGATGTAGGCCTGTCAGTCTGTTGGTGTCCCGGCCACTCAGTCGTGATCTTCCTCTGGCACGTCACGCTCTAGAGGGACGGAAAAGCAATTGAGTCGATTGCCATAACATTTTGTACAGACATTCATGATCCTGTCAGGATGAATTTGCATATGTCACGGCTGTTGTCACGCATTAGTGTTTTTGTTTTCCCTGTGTCATCTTAGCACTCTTGTGTCTCCTCACTGCTTCTTTTGTGGCTGTATGTTGTCAGTGTCTCATTTGCCTGCAGTCCAGATCATCTGCCACCAATCAAGTTCAAGAGCCACACAGGATTTGAAGTGGTTACAGTCAGCCTGTGCTCAGTGGATGGTCAGTTCACCTCATTTTATGCATATTCTCCAACTTCTTCTTGAGCCTGAGTTTATTTATTTTTTGCTTAGCCATCTGCCTGTTTGTCATGCTACCTCCACAAATCCCCTCTCGCACCGGCTCCCTAACCCATTGCTGCCTACGTCCTGTTGTACAACAAAAACACTGACAAATTCCACCATTTCCTCTGCATGTGGTTCCATGTCAGAACCTCACTGTGAAAAAAAACAAGTCATCATCATCAGACATCCCAATCTAGCTTCTATCCAATCCTCTAAAAAGGTACGATTCATTTTAAAAGGCATTTAAAGGCATTTACTGCCTTTACACTGCAAATAAACAGCGAAGCAGCCAATGAATAAAGATGAAGAGAGGTCTGGATAACCTATGGGAAACAGTTCGTGGAAGCAATAAAAAAAGGCTATAAACCAGTAGAGGGAGATCAAGGAAGCAGCCATTTGACTCAGCTCAGCAGGGAGGACAAAACACCTAAAGTCTTCCTTCCTTCCACTCCCTTTTTAGACTCTTTATCTTTATGTGTCGGTAGTAGTAAAAGATTAAAGTTGTCCGTTTGCGGTGTGGGTCAACTCTTGGTGGTCTGGCTTCACAGACCTCACATATATTGAGGGATGCAGAGTCTGTTTTAGAGAAAACCTTCACAGTGGGACTTTTCCTCACATTGCCCAATTCTCTCCTGTGTCTGTGCAATATGAAATATAATAATTTGACCTCTGACGCTAGCTCCTTCTGACCTAAACAGGCATGCCAAGAAAATTGGTCACTCTAAAATGCCCGTTGGTGTGATGACTGCTGTCAACAAATAGTTGTCATTGAAATGCGGTTAACATCCTTATAGGAAGTTCCAAAGCAAAAGTGATTTCAAAATAAAGGACGACTGACTCACTGAGAGTGTTTTTCCACCGCCGGTGGCTGTGGGAAACTTCCTGACGTGAAGACTTTTGATGTTGACTGATGGGTGAACACTCTACCGTCCCAACCCTGAGGCTCAATCCTTTATCAAACAGACATAGACAACTGACTGTCACATAGTGCTGTTGTCCTCAATGTCGGCAGCTTGTTTTCGTCACGTAATACCTCAAGTAAGCCTCTTCGATGGAGGCTTTCAAGGTAAATGGTTGGCTGGAGGCTTCTGCGCTTGCTGCTGCATTCACATGGATTTAGATGTCGGACCTGTTGATGGCATAGAAAAATTTGGACAATTCTTTCTTGGGCCAATAGACATCACTCTGAACCGTATTATTAGAATATGACACATCGTTTTTTCATAAAGTTATGAACGGTCAAACACACCAATGGTAAAGAAATATTGTACATCCTTGGCGACGGTAACAAACTACAGTAAAAGAAACAACAACCCCAAAACAAAACACAATATCATGACATATGGATACTCAAGCCCACCACAATAAGATATTGGGGGTGTGTATGTGGCTTTGTGTGCGGTTTCCATGCCTGAGCGCAAGGCAAGGGGACCCAGTGCAAGTGTACAAACGCATGTGCACAATATGCTACTTGTTATTTTGGAACTCTCTCAAAAATGCTCAACACATTTATGTTCCAGCTGATTTTCCTTCCTCCTTTCCCGTTCTCTGCCCTCCACAAGGTCACCGTCTCTTCTCCAACCACGGTGTTTCACGCTTGCTTTGCCCTTTGACTTCTCCTTGGCGTTCACACTTGAATTCTGAAAATGTACCCCCCGCTCACATCTTTCCTCTCCTCACTCCATCAGCGCTCTCCTCCTCCTGCCTTTGTTTACCTGCCGATTGCTGACCCAGCAACGCTGGTTTCTCTCCACCACCTGAATTAAACTTGTGAGAGGCCAAGGTCCAGCAGGCAAAGGAAAACTCTCTGTTTTCTGTGTTCCATTTCTTATTCGATCAATTGCGATGGAGGGCTGATGGGTCACACTCGTAAGATGTCTTTGAAATTTTGGCAGATTCAAGAACCAAAAGTCCGGACCTGATCTGTGCTTTCATGCATTTGATTCACTTTTTTTTCTAGTTAAACATACAAACAGAAAGCAGTGGAATAAAATAATAGAAATATAGAAATAAATATAGAAAACATAGAAATTGTGTTTTTTTACTTAGCATATTTACGTGGATTCTCAGACTACGTCTTCCTCAGGTCTACCTGTTTAAATCATTGCAGTGAACCAAGCTGCTGCGTTGGAGAATATTAATCTTTCTAATTGAATGAACATGTTGACTTGACTCGTCATTAAAAACTCCTGAACACTATATTTCTGTGTAGGCTTTTACAGACTTTTATAGACTTCAATATCCTGCTGCTCCGAGCACAGAAAGCATTTTGGCCGGATGGCCGAGGCTCAGGATAATGAATTCTATTAAATCATCCCCTCTCCCCTATTAGGACGGCATTAACGGAGGCCAAAATCTGGAGCAAACTACACAGAAAGGAAGAAAAACAAACCACTCAAGACAGAATGGATCAGTCTTTTTTTTTTACTTTTTGGGGGAAACCAAACTGGTCTTTTATAGGCTGTCAGAAACCACTACACTGCAGCAGGCGAACAGAGAGATGAAAAGAGGGGAAGGGAGAGGAGACTTCTCTGCATTGAGCCGTTAGAGAGGCTCATCCGGACGGAATGGGTGATGCATGAGAAGAAGAAAGGGAGAAACAAGAAGAGGTACAGACAGAAAGAACGAGGGACTGGCAGTGTTAAGTGTGAGTGTGTACGCTTTTCAAAGGGAAAGTTTTGTGGCTTAAGTATGCACATTTATGGGGTGGGTGGGGGTCTTTATGTTAGAGTGTGTGTGTGTGTGTGTGTGTGTGTGTGTGTGTGTGTGTGTGTGTGTGTGTTGTAGTGAGTCTTAGGAAGCAGCGGGGACAGTGTGCAGACTTGCTCATGTCGGTAATCGCATAACAACACGTTTTCCACGTGTTTGCGGTGTGTGACGAGTATGATGTCGACGGTTCACAACATTCTTCAGGAGGGGCAAATAGGTGGGTGGCCAGAACCAGAAACTTGTCTGTGCTTTGGAAACGTCTTGTTTGACAAGAGCGGCTGTGTTTTCCATGTTGTTTGCTTTCACTCTAGCTCCTTCCATAACAAACTTCTCTTATCTCGTGGGACCCATGTTTCAAAATTATTATCTCACCACAGGCCTTCTTTGTTGCTCTTAACAAATTGGCAGCCTAGCATTTGATAAATGTATGTTTTCAGAGCGTCTTTTAGATGTCGGTTTTCATTCATGTATAAATATATAAATATATATATATACATAGGAACAAAGGCCCTAGTTGTTCTGAGTTGACAGGAGAGGTGGTAACAAAGTGGTATGATGTTAATTATAAAATGTAAAACCAATCAGAAGGAAGAGACATCAAGGTCGTGGAGCTCCAACAAGGCGGCCGGTTGGACTTCCTGTGCATACGTCACACTAAATGCGTGCCACATCTTAATTTATGGTCCGTGCTTGATTCTTGCATTGAAACACACACTGGGGAAGCATTAACACCTTTGTGTAACTGGGGCTCTGAAAAATACCACTCGGGTGGTTCTCGCAGCAAATCAATATATTGAACTTTGAAAAGAATTGAAAAATGTGTGTCTAAGACTGTCAAAGCTCAAAGCTCGAGAACACAAGAGGGGATGAAACGCCTTTGCTCTTTGTTTCTAATACGAAGCTGGATGAGACTGGACTCCCAGTTCAGCCTTCATTGATCTCTTTGTGTGAGACGTCAATTTCACACATGTATTAGCTGGTGAAATATGTCTTCTATCTCCGTTATATTCTGCCTTGATCCCGTCGCTCCATATTACACTGAGACATATGGCCGACCTGTCTGTGCTTCGCTCTCGACGGCCTCGTTTCCTTCGGCTGCTAAGATTGAGTAATCGGGCTTACAAAGCGGCTCTGACCAGTGAAACAACAAAGACCGTCCCTGTTCTATTCAATTATCTCCCACCCTCGTCTTGTTCTCTGTGTCCCTAAAACGGTTGTGATATCCTCCATCTCTCCTGCTCACTGCATTAAACTTGCTCACATTAACAGTCTCTCTTTTATACTCGCACACAATGGGTCTCCTCAGAACGGGTCCCGTTTGATGCTGGACCCCTGAAGAGTCCCCCTCCTGTCCCATGTCATTCTCTTTAAAAAAATTCACCTGTTGAAAAAAAAAAAAAAGAAAGAAATTCTCAGTCTCACTGAGGTTCAGTCATCACTCTGCGGGTGAGCCTGGACCCGCTGTGGCCCCTTACTTGATAACAGGAGCCGACTCTGGTCCATCAGCACTTCCCACTCAGCTGCGGCGCTGGCGTGTGAGTGACACGGACCGTTCTGACTTCCCAACCGCTCCTCAGCCCCTCCAAGCAGCTCTCATCCACATCCTCTTCTTCTTTCTCACTCACTTCCAGTCTATGGCTGCTTTCCATCCTCTAGTAGATACACTGATGACTGGTTCAGTCTCGCAGCGAGTTTAATTTAAAAACGAAACCATGAGCATCTTCAGCGTCAGGCCACCAAAGACGACTGTGGCTACGTCCGTTTCTGCAGAAATCGTCCTCTGTATGTCGTATACTCACACTTTTTCTTGCAAACATGTCGTGTTGGCCCAGCTTTATCTGGCACAGCATGTTACTGCTGCATTGCTGGGAATCACGTCGGATGAAACTCCTTCAAATTGAAAGTAAAACAACAAAGTGATCCATTGGGTGAAAATGCAATTTGCGTTTCTGTTTATTCACAGCTTTTCACGATGGATTTCAAGGCTTCAAAATAAACATCCGACTTTAACAATGTACTTCACTCTGGCTGAGTGATCGTCAGTTTAGCGTGGGTCTGATGTGCTTTTGCAATAACAGACAGTGGATGTTTATCATCACAATTACTCTTTAAAAGTAATGTGTGTAGGATTTAATGTGTGTGGTAAGGATCCCCCCCCCCTCATCCTTTCCTTTTCAAGTATGTATGAAAACCTACAATGGCCTTTAGGTGTTATTGGACTGTAGTGTGAGTCACTGGCTGGGAAAAATCAGCAACACCACTGGATGATTACAACAGTATATACAGGACACAGGCAGCAGTACAGTACTTCTTTATTGCAGTTTCAAAGTGAAATCAAGTATAAAGTAATATAATAAAAAAAACATCTGTATGTATAAGCTTATTGGTTAAAGCTTTAAAGCACACTTGAACTATTTCCCCACCTTCTCGTCCCTCAGGTTGATCCCTTAGCCGATTGGCTGGCTACACTGTGACTGATGTGTTTATGGTCAAGGCTTTTGGCGCAAAGCAGAACAGCACACGGATATTAATTCCGCCGACTGCTTTATCTGCCTCGGGACTCCCCCGTGCAAGTATTGTGTGTGTATGAACGCAAGGGTGTGTCCCTGCTGTGACTCGGCTTGAGACTTAACTCATATGCGCTCGTAAGCCGCCAGTTGTACCGCAGTACAGCCGCGGTGCCATCGATCTGCCGCCATGTCAGCAGCAGTTCACACGTCTCGACTCAAATATCAGTCACGCTGGTCGTCCACCTGCATTCTGCTTGTTACAACACATGTGTGTGCGCGAATGTGGCCTTCTCGTAATGAGCAGCCATTTCAAACAGATCAGCGGTGACAAAGTCAAATCTATCTGTAACGGCAGCGGTTCCCGCACGGCGCACGCACAGTCCACAGGCCGCAACAGCGCGGCAGCCGAGCCAAGATGTTTTATTTTGTATTTCTTAAATGAAACACTTCTAGTGACAGCACTCTGCACTTTGGAATATGGATGTGAGTTGTTAAAAAAAAAAAAAAAATCCAGATGTTATATCTGAATCTGTGAATCTGAGGTGGGGAGCAGACGATGAATGGAAGCAGAAGATAGCTGATATCCGTCAGTGAGGATGTAAATGCACTCAGTCATCTCTGATGGAGAATAACGTTTTCCAAACATCCTGAATGAGATGTTTGGCTACAGGAGATGGCACTGCTTACAACATGGAATGCCTTTTCGCAGCATCCCCTCAGCCGAATGTTTCCTGGTCTTGAGGCATGTATCATCTGCAAGGCAAATGAGTGGCGGCTTAAACAGCCTGTCATTTGTTTTGTTTGGCAAGTACAAGAAGAGGGAAAAACGGAGAGAGTAGAGGAATACAGACACATGCCTGCACTGCCAATTCAGAGCACAAAGCTCCCAACACAACCACCTTGGGAATGATATGTTTGTTATTCATACTGGAGTGTCAGATCGGAGGAGACAGCTGTTCCCCTCCTGTTCTGATGTAGAAGAGTCGCAAAATGCATCTCGGCTGTTGTTGACATCGTTGAGCTGTGATCGTTCTTCGGCAGCGTCACTTGTTACAGGACTCGGCCCTGCACACACACAGTGCTGCAGCCCCAGTCTTTACCTGCTGTATCAACGGCACACAGATGACCTTGAGTCCTACGCAGACTGTGTGAATGAGTGAACGTAGCTTGCTTGATGACAAGTGTGGTTTTTGTGAATTGTGAGTTGAAGCCTGAACTTAAAAATTGTCCTCTTCAGACACATTTGTAGATCTACAGGTTCTATGCACGGGTGCCACTGTGTTGTGTATATATGTCATGAGTAATGTGAAAAAATGGGTAATACACAAATTACACAAAATTACATTTCAAATTACCTGGGTTGTGTATGTAAAAATTGATTTGTTACTCAGAATAACAAGATCAGATTTCATCTAAGCAGTTGATCCTATCATGATCAGTTAAACATTTATATGTTATATTATATATATTATATTTCTATATATTGTTCAAGCTGCACTTTAATCACACCAACACAGTGTCATTGCCGTTCATAGATGGACTTTATGAGAAATGACACATACAAAATGTAGTTTTACCCAATAGTTATTATAAAATATGCGATCCCAAAACCTGAAAGAAGCTGTTCCAGGACCAATCAGGGTCAGACAACACTTTCTTTAAAAAAAAATCAGTTGGGTGTAATGGGTAACTGATCATGTACAGAATCATACACTATGAGCATCATAGTTTGCAAAGTGAGCTTTCGTCACCCCCAATTGTTCGTAGCATAGCCGACAAATGACAGACCGAGTCTAATTGTCATCTTGATTAATTTACTATCCTGCTGAGTGGAACTGTCCATTGTTTATCATAAGTGTAGGACCCTGACATGTGAACCGCAGACAGTGCATCGCTGTGGTGAGTTGACACTTGATTGACTTAATTGAGGAAGAAAATTATTTCCAGTATGTGTATATTATTGGTGGTGACGTCTTCCTTTCTGTCCATGAAATTATTTATTCTTTTTTCTGGCCATTTTTTTTTAAGGTTAACTAGCTTGTGTTATTTCTGGCTCCAAACACTCCAATCGGTTGCCAGTCCGTGAATCTGAAAATGTTTAACTAAAACTCAGTCTGCTGTGCATATGCGCACAAATACACACACACACACACACACACACACACACACACACACACACACACACACACACACACACACACACACACAGACAGACCAATTCAAACCTGCAGACGAAGCAGATTGCTGAACGGAAAGCTGTCACTTGGGAGGAACGTCACAGAGCAGGCCGGCCGACAGACAGCGAGACAGGCACATAGATGAAAGCATGTGTTTGTTTCCCAGGCTTCGACAAGCTGGGGAGCCATCACTGCCAAGTTGGAACAAACGAATTCAGACCCCCAAATTAACTGTCAGTAAACATGCGTGATGGAGTTTTTTTTTGGATGATGGGATGTAAGTACTGCTGATTGGATGTGGGAATTCTACAGAAACGCTATGTTATTATTAATTAACAGAAAACAAGGAATAAGACACAGTGACTTCACATTGAACAGCGGCAGTCAACTGAGTTCTTTTTACACATTGTAATTAATTGGCGTGTATTGATCTTAAACACAGATTGTTGATGAACATGTCACTATAGTTACTCGTGTGCTTGAGGGTATAATGCTCGCTATAAGAGAGAAAATAATTCGACATCAGGTAGTTATAGAGTCAAAGGATATGTTCCAAGTGTCCGTCCCGAAAATGCTAAAAAACAACATTGGAAATTGAATTGGGAATTAGGACCAATTCACTGAGTGAACCGTTCATTCACTGATAACTACTTTTTTTCCCCTCTTGTAATCACAGCCGTGATAGAACTCTGATGTAGGTTGGAGGTTTGTCGAGACAATTTCACACTTGTGATCACACTTAGGAACACTCATAGGGGCTTTTATTTGAGTGAAGGTTCACTAATCACATGTGGGGTCAATTCGCGGCCAAGGAAGCTCATCTGACATCTGACTCTGAAATATAATTTCATTTGAATAAACTAAGAAAGTGCATATTATATTAATTTAAAGTTTAAAAAAATATTTTTAAAGATAGATTAAATGTATAAAATAATGTACACCATGAAAATGAATTAATAGCTGTATGCACAAAAAGTTGAACACGTCAATCATATGTGTCTGAGGCAAAGTAGAATAAAAGGAGAGAATACACACAAACTCGTAAATCAGCACACTATGAAACAAGATCCCTACCCCCCTTAGATCTTAAATGATGAACCCTGAGCCGCTACCTAAAATGAAAAGATTTTATTTCATTTTTTTCCCCCATTTTCCATTGAGCTTAGACAGGCCATGAAAAGCCGGCCATGCAATCCTATTTCACAGCTTGGAACAGAGTAAGTACAGCTCACACTGATCTCGTCTATAAGACCATAATCTAAACAGACTGAGAAGCACCTGAACCAAAAAATAAAACAAAAACAAAAACAGAGAAGGAACATGGTCTCTACTTTTAAATGAATGGACCATTCTGATGTGTCTTTTCATAAGTTCCTGTGACTTGTTATAAGATTGGACATGTATATTGAAACATATACAAATGTTGAGGCTGACCCAAAAAAAAAAGAAAAAAAAGAGACTATTATATGTGCCTGTAAGCGCGTTCTCTCCTTTAAATCCCTTGTCCAGTGGCAAACTGTCGGTTTGAGTTACACACTTTTCCTTCCTCCTGTTTCACTCAATTTGTAGAATATCAAGCAGAATTACAGAACATTAACTTTAACAACCGGTAGAATTTCATATTAAAATAGAAATTATACTGGAGGACTTTATTGGTAAGACGGTGTATTATATTTTTTCCCCACTTTAAGAATTCAGATGATCCTTTAAAAATAAGTACCCCCCTCCTTCATTCACCTGCACCACATGAGTAAGCTTAATCCCTCTAAAGTTTTACCATATGCCGCTGTTTACGTTCCAAATTCAGCTCTCCTCACGGAGCGGTTGGCATAGACGGAATCTCTGGTTTTATTTGCTCAATTTAGCAATTTGGATGTGGAGTTTTATGAACGCACACAGGCTTGATATAATAGTGGACAAAAATCACACATGTATATGTTGCATTCCATGCACATAGAATCTGCCGCTAAAATAAGTGGAACAATTAATTAAGCTCGATCCAAAGCCAGATTGTGTCAGCTGCCTTGATCTGAGTTTAATCAGGAGAAAAAAAACATCTCCCTCGCTGCTTATCCCGTCGTCCAGCCGAGATCCAAGGACTCGCGATGAACCCTGCGTCGAGAGCCTCGCCTTAATTAGTCCATTGTTTCACTGCGGCCCAGCATGCAACTCTCTGCAGAGATCTTCATGGGAGTTTGTTCAAACTATCACCTGGGGCAAACCTCACTTGTTGGCAACCTCCTCCCTCCCTTCATCCACTACAAAGTATGTATTTCCATTTCTCCTTGGCTCTCCGCTGACAGATAGACGTTCAGACGGACAGATGTATGATGCTATCAGAGGTTTCAATCTGCTTTTTCAGCATGGAGGAGAGAAGCACACGGAGGGGAAAAGATGAGGGTTTTTGATTGTTTTAGGCCGTGTGTACACACCGCAGGCGGTCACTCTCTAATGCAATCTGCCGCTTTCAAATATTGAATGCAAAGAGATGCAAACATGAACAGAAAAGCATACTAAAACTGAAACGCGTTCCTCCAATTATCCAACTGAATTGTTTTTGTTGCACGTCTTTAAATTTTGACTGTCTCCCCAGATACCAATCAAGATGGCTGCGCCTTTCCACTTCATGTCCTTCATGTTAACTTTGCTCAGCAAGGCTGCTGGTGGGCGAAATGTCTGACAGTTGTTCTTATTTCTAGGATTTTTTTTGGTTTTTTTTACAATGTTTGTTTCACTGATGTGTGACCATGTTCTACTCAACTGCACGTCAAGACTGTATCTCATTTGGGATCATTTATCCCTGCGGTTCACGAGTGAAGAGCAAGAACTGACTGCTTGCACTCTATCCTGTTCCTAATAACAAGGAGGCTGTCACCGCATTTGGATATAAAACTGGGATTTCAGAGCTGCAGTGTGAATGTGGCCGGAGATGAAGAGCACCAGGCATGGCGGTTTGAAAAATCAGGATGGAGGCCTGGAAGAAGAGCCACTCATGCACTGCCTATTGCTCTCTTGCCATAAAGCAAGAGAGGCATCAATCTCTCCAATTTCACAGAAAAAAAAAAAAAAAGAAAGTGAGCACCATCGTGAATGTGTGTCGAAGGCATCACCAGACAAAGGAAGCTCAAGAGCGGAGCACTTGAGATTCAACTGTTAAGGCAAAAAGGATGTTTTTATCTGAAGGAGCCACTAATTATATAAGAGACTGAAGGGTTTCCGTTGCTGTTTGATCATGGTAATTTGATATAATTTTCTTGAACAAAAGAGAAGGATTAGCTCAGATGTCCCGCTGAATGACGCAGTTATTGATGACATTGGAGATTAGGCTCGCCTAATTACACCGGCGAATGTGTAAATGACACGTCCGACCGGCATCAGTCGGTGTTTTAGGAAAGCCGCAGCGCTCAGATCACGGGGAAAAGATGCCCACTTCGTTCAGATGTTCTTCAGGCTTGGCTTCCTGGCTGAGGTGTCCATTACATTGCAGAGGGGAGCTCGAGCTGAAGAAGGGAAACTCCACAGTGCCCTCAGCTGAACCGACCCAACAGGGGGCGCTGCTGCATTTCTAACTGCAGAACAAAGAGGCACAGAGCTTTCTTTGTCCCATTCTGCAAGTTTCTGTTCATGCACATGGTGTGAATCTTCTGCTGCAAATTGTTTGTGTCTGCGGTGTCAATATGTCAATACCCACTTACTCAGCTTTTCGTCATTCAGTTGTCTCATTCAGCAGGAAAATGTGCATGGCAGAGGTTGACAGTGTATTGGAAAACCATTCCTCATCATCACAGAGAAGTTGCATGATGTTTAATTACAGTCGTTATATATTTCAAAACCTTAGTAGTGATTAGTAGAGTAGTGATTGGAGCAGACTTTAATGGCCATGTAGGGGAAGGGAACCGGGGTGATGAGGAGGTGATGGGCAGGTTTGGTCTTAG